>JAHRHZ010000039.1:16742630-16811632 GCA_024137785.1 Ginglymostoma cirratum
TTTCGGGCCTAGACCCTTCATCTAGGCCCGAAACGTCAAGCTTTCCTGCTCCTCTGATGCTGCTTGGCCTGCTGTGTTCATCCAGCCCCACACCTTGTTATCTCGGATTCTCCAGCATCTGCAGTACCTCTTATCTCTGATACTATTTATGAAATATCTCTTTGGTTTTCATCATCCTTTGACCGTTGCTACAAAGGAAGATTGAGATGACTTCTGTGCCAGTTCAGGACCATATGACTTTACAAAGGGGCCTAAATGATATTTGCAAGCTCCAGTCCAATTATCCCCTTGCTTTCTAATCTTGCTTAATTTAATGACACTCTGGATGGAGCGTGATGGAGATCAAATATAAAATGTCAGCTGTAAGCATGAGTAAAGTCAGAATCATTCCAGTGTTTAATTATTCCAACCTTGTAATACCATCGGTTTACACTCCTGGGGCTACACTGTACAAAATCATCAGTAACAGCTCAGAAGGCAGAGGCACTGACAGTCTAATATGTCAGTTTTCTAATCCTTTTAGCCTAGGCAAGCAATCATCTTGGATGAAGGAAGAAAGTCTTGGTATATGCTTGTAAAAAAAATCACAACATTGTGAAATTGGATTTGCCAACCTGTGAAAGAGAATCGTTATTTAATAGTTGTCCTCACTAGTTTTCACAAGTCTGGTAATGTGTGGTTTCTACATCATTACCTTAAGCCTGAATCAAGACCTCTCCTTTCCCATTTTTGTGGCCACTGTCTTTTTTAGTATGGTGACAGATTTAAGCCATTATAAAATAGCTTTTGTTAAACAAAATCCTTTCAAAAGTGCAAAGGCATTCAAACCGAATTGGTTAGAAAACTATACGCATATTCCCTCAAACTTAATATCAAAGTGCACAGTTATCATGGATAAAAAGTGTAAATTTTTAATCATTCAGCTACGTTCTGATACATTGGACAGAAATATGAATAAAAAGGCTGAAACTGAACTTTTTAAAATGTAATCGCTTACTTTGTAAGAAATAGAGAGAATGCATAACTCAAAGCGTTCGAAGAATGAAAGTTCAAATAAGACTGTTCAGTCCATTAATCTCTCCTGGATGGAAAGCTGCAGTAATCCTAAAGAGAGTATGACAGAAATTCCGAGATAACAAGGTGTAGAGTTGGATGAACACAGCAGGCCAAGCAGCATCAGAGGGGCAGGAAAGCTGACGTTTCGGGTCTGGACCCTTCTTCAGAAACGGGGGAGGGGAAGGGGATTCTGAAATAAATAAGGAGAGAGGGGGAGGCGGATAGAAGATGGATAAAGGAGAAGGTAGTTGGAGAAGAGACAGACAGGTCAAAGAAGTGGGGATGGAGCCAGTAAAGGTGAGTGTAGGTGGGGAGTTAGGGTGGGGATAGGTCAGTCCAGGAAGGACAGACAGATCAAGGAGATGGGATGAGGCTGGTAGGTAGAAGATGGGGGTGGATCTTGAGGTGGGAGGAGTGGATAGGTAGGAGGAAGGACAGGCCACTGTGGAGGGGAAGTTGCGGTCCTTGAAAAACGAGGACATCTGGCATGTCCGGGAGTGGAATGCCTCATCTCAGGAACAGATGCAGCTGAGGCGAAGGAATTGGGAAAAAGGAATGGTACTAGAATACACCTCCTCTCACCCACCTTCCTGCAACAATACCATCCCCATTCCCAATTCCCAGTTCCCACTATCTCATGACAGAAATTCCTGCAGCTTTACTCACCGTTGGCAGATCAACTGAATGGAACCCAGGTGCCTGTGGAGCCTGCCATAGATACTAATGCTATATATTTTCACTTTGAGCAGGCCTATCGTGAAATGCCATCAGCGGGATTTCCTAGGGAAGTCTGATAGCTGGTAGCGATTGGAGCTTGGCAACCAGGTGGACCTTATAGAATATGAGTTCCCTGATTAGGGCTGTTAATCTGGCCCTACCAGGGAGCCTTGGTTGACAGATATAGACAGGAGTGTCAGAGGTTCCACTCACGTCAGGAGCTGGCTCTGAGCTAGCTGGATTAATGTCTTATAATATGCATGCATAAATTAAAGGGTGACTTAGTGACAGGATACTGGCATTCATTAAGTTATTTCAAAAGTTTCACCAACTATGTTCCCTGTAGGAAAGGATGTGTTTGGAAGATCCAACTGTGCCATTCCACATGAGCCTTGATGAAGCTGCACATCATCCACAGCTGAAGAGATTTTACTACAATTTCCATCTGTCCCCTATCTTTCCCCACAACCTTATTCGTTGCTTGTGCCTTGAGCAAAATAGAGTTCTGGCCCATGTGTCTTTACTCGGCCAATAAATAGAATTTCAGCTAACTAGTCAATGTGGGACACAATTCTACAATATCAGTTTATTGCAGTCTAATGGTGCGTTAGTTGAAGCCTAGAATGAAACTGAACACACCAATGAAGTCCCATTATGGCTGATTCAATATTGCTCAAGCAGTTTGAAAGCCAGAAGCAGTCAAAGAATTGAGAGAGAGGAAACAATGAGGTATCTGAAGCTGGCACTCGCTTTATGAAATTAAAAAATATTTATGAGGTAAAGTTTTAGCTGAACCTCTTCCAATATATTTGACATTTTGATAAAGTGAAAAGCATTTACATTTTACAGCAGGGATAGTAGGAACTGCAGATGCTGGAGAATCTGAGATAACAAGGCTATGATTCCTGCTCCTATGATGCTGCTTGGTCTGCTGTGTTCATCCAGCCCCACGCCTTGTTATAACAAGGTGTAGAGCTGGATGAACACAGCAGGCCAAGCAGCATCATAGGAGCAGGAAAGCTGATGTTTCAGGCCTAGCACTTTACTACAGCAAAACACCTGCAGAACGTATTACTTTCCTGTGAACTGACTGCTGTTGATGTCGGTTAAATTTGTTTTAAAACCGTGCTGGTTGAAAACAGATTGTTAGCAAGAACTCTGCGAGAGGTCACTAATCTTCTGTAAATAGTGACTGGTGTCTTTACCATCAACCAGAATGGGCAGATGGGGTACAGTGAAACAAACCTAATCATTATAGAATCATTTATAGCATATTAGCTGTAGCTTTAACATACCTTTATTTTGCATCTACATTACCAACAAAACACATTATTAAATATGTAAGAGACTCTCATTGTTTAAGATACTAAGAAAAAGCACAATATAACTCTATTATAGTTAATACATTAACAACAATAAATAAAAGATAAAGTCACCATAGTCTTACCAGGCCATTGGGCTGCTCCCTCATTACAGAGAGATGACTGGTGGCTGTTTAACCTAAGGGGCACCATGCCTCAGGTGATGGGAGAGGTTAAGAACGAGAGTCCTTCGTGGTAACATCAGCTGGTGTGGGAACTGAACTCACAGTGTTGGCATCACTCTATTGCAAACCAACTGTCCAACTAACTGAGCTAACCAATGTCCCAAATATAAATAAAATTCTTTCAATAAAACAGAATTGGGAATGAAAGTAGAGGATTTTTACAAACAGAAGGGAGAGGTAGAGACTTTGTTGAGGGTGGTCAAAGGGCAAAGTGAAAGAATAAGAGACATACAAACACATCCAAACACATGTGCACTGTAAATCAGTTGTCCCATTGCTGAGGTCATTCTTAGTACATGTAAAATGGCAACATTGCCCTGTAGTCTGGTGGGAGAAGCAGATCTTCCTGGATGTTGTCAGTACAAAGCCTGAGGAGCTCTATGGATAGAAATATGGGCAGTTGTGCTCTGGGCCGAGTGCCACCAGAGTCAGGATGGGGTGGATCCATCTTTTGTGTTGCATAGCCAGAAACAATAAAGAATATCGCTGATCAGAGGTGCAACAGGGATCGGCAGCTCCTTCATAACTGAGGATCATTGGAAACAGGATTACTGCATTCCAAACAGTTGAAGCTGCATGCAGTTGAGAGAACCAAGCAATCCCACAATCTAAGGATCAGAAGTAAGTTCTGCAGTCCTGCCTTATTCATTCTTCAGCCACTCTTCAGCTAATTTGATTCAATCCATGAGATATCATGAAATTGCTGAAAACACTGGATATTGCAAAGTTCCTGAAAGTATTCAGGTGATACTACAAAAGTCTTGAGCTCTCGAAGTAGCCATACCTCTTATCAAGGTGTTCCACTACAGCTTCGGCATTAAAACATGCAGGACGATGAGGAAAATTGTTCAAGTATGTCCTATCCATTAAATGGATGGGCAAATCAAGTGAAGCCAATCACCACCCTTTTGTTTTACGCTCAATCATCGGCAAAATCAGCAGTATTATTAAAGCGGCGCTGATCATTGGTAACCTGCTCACTAACACCCAGTTTGGGTTCTGACAGAGCCACTCAGCTCCTGACCTCGTTACAACCTTGGTTCAAACATGGATAAAAGAGCTGAACTATGGAGCTGAGATGACGGTGGCTGCCCTTGACGTCAAGACTGCATTTGATCAAGTGTGGTTTCAGGGAGACTGAACAGAACTGGAATCACTAGGGAACAGGGGAATAACTTTACACTGATTCCAGTTATATCCCAAATAAAGATAGCTTTGATTGTTTGATGTCAGTCATCTTAGCTCCGTGACATCATTGCAGGAATTCTTCAGGGCAGTATCTTTAGCCCAACCATCTTTAGCTGCTCCATCAATGACTTTCCTTCAAAGTGGGGATGTTCATTGATAACAATGACCACCATGACTTCAGACTCCTCAGAAACGGAAGCTGTCTATTTCTATATGCAGGAAGATCTGGACAATGAGTAGGCTTGGGCTGACAAGTGGCAAATAATATTTGTGCCACACAAGGTTCAGATGATGACCACCTCGAATAGGAGAGAATATAAGGATTGTTCCCTGAAATCTTGACCAAATATTAAACTGAACTAGCTGTATAAATGTGTTGGCTACAAGATCAGGTCAGAGTCCAGGCTTTCTGTGGCATCGAACTCAGCCCTTGGCTCCCCAAAGGCTCTTCGCTATTTACAAGGCACAAGTCTTGTATGTAGTGGAATGTAGTGGAATGCTCCCTACTTATCTGGATGAGAACAGCTCCAACAACATTCAAGAAGCTTAACACCATGCAGGACAAAGCAGTCTGCTTGATTGTTATCCCTTCTACACCTTTCAAATGTGTACCAGCGACAACATATACTTAGCAATTCTCCACAGCTACATTGAGCAATGCCTTCCAAACCTCTAGCACTAAGGAAGACAAGGTGAGCAGATACATTGGAACACCTCCTCATGTGCTCTAGCAAGAGTACCCCGCAGTCAGCACTACTGTGAAAATTCTGTAACAAGATTACATTGAAGGAGACTGAGAAAAGTGTCCTGTAGTCAGCATCACACTGAAGCAATCTGGGAAAAGTGTCCTGTATTCAGCATCACAGTGAGGCAGTATGGGAAGAGTGTTAAAAGTGAAAGGTGTGAGAGAAAACAGTGATTGGGCAAGTAAGGCCAGATGAGTACTTCTACTAATTTAAAGGAAGTCGTGTGAGGAGAGCTCAAGGCTGTGTGGCACTCCTTCAGCTCCATGTGGGAAGTTGGGCACAGAACATGGAAAAGAAATGCCTCCAGCTGCAGCTCCTGGGAGCCCAATGTTGAAATTTGGAGTTGAGGGTGGGAACACTGTGGAATATCCAAGAGGCTGAAAGCATCATGGATAGCATGTACAGTGGTCCCTCCAGGCTAAGATTCCACAAACACAGGAATATGGATGACCAGCAGACAGAGAAAACATATTAGACAGGTAGTTCATAGAATAGAATCCCTACAGTGTGAAAACAGGCCCTTCAGCCCAACAAGTCCACACTGACCCACAGAGCATCCCCACCAGACCCATCCCCCCTGTAAATCCACCTAATCTACACATCTCTGAATACTACGGGCAATTTAGCATGGCTAATCTATCTAGCCTGCACATCTTTGGACCGTGGGAGGAAACTGGAATACCCAGAGGAAACCCACACAGACATGGGGAGAATATGCAAACTCCACACAGACAGTGGCCCCGGGGTGGAATTGATCCCAGCTCCCTGGCGCTGTGAGGCAGCAGTGATAGCAATTGAGCCACCTTGCCACCCTAAGGAATCCCTAAGTGAAGGAATTACCTGTGGCTATTCCCTTGCAAAGCAGAACCACCCAGCAGAAGTGCTGGAGGGGAGTGGCTTCTCAGAGGAAAGAGACATGAGCCAAATTTATTGGCTCTACTGCATGGAAGAAAGAGAATGAGCTTGGGGAGGCAATAGGGTTAACAAATTCAATTCTTTGTAAATGTTTTTGTAACTGCAAACGAGACTGCAGGATGGTATATTGTCTCTTGGCTAGGGTCAAGGAAATATCAGAACAATGGCATGGTGTAGTGGACCAGTCAATGGTCATAGGGCACAACGGTGACAACGTAAGATTAGAAGAAGTGATTAGGTCCTAAAAGCTGATTACAGGAGGTTTGGATTCAAGCGAAAAAGTTGGACCTCAAACCAGAGATCTCAGAAACATAGAATCATAGGAACAGGAGTAGGCCATTCAGCCTTTTGAGCCTGCTCCATCATTCAATAGGATCATGGCTGACCTGTGTCCATATGCCTGTCTTGAGCCTGATACACTTGTTGAATGAAAATTTGTTTATCTCAGATTTAAATCGAACAATTGAGATAGCATTGACTGCCATTTGAGGAAGAGAATTCTGAACCCCTGCTGCTCTTTGCGAGTACTCCTTACTTTTTTATATTAAAATCCATCTGCCACAACATTGCCGATTCACCGACAATTTGTTATCGGTAAATTACTACCAGTGCCACCTGCTGGCCAGAGTAGAAATAGCAGGAAATGGCCAGTAAATACATGGCAGGAGAAATGGTGAAAGAGGGAGGATTTCAGTTTCTGGGGACATTGGGACTGGTTCTGGGGGAAGTGGAACCAGCACAAGCTGGGAAAAATAAGTCCAAAAGTAGGTTTGCCGGGAAAGTACAAACTGATGGCAAAAATTTCTATAGGTATTTGAAGAGAAAAAGGATAATGAAGGCAAATGTAGGTCTCTTACAACCAGGATCAGGGGAAGTTATAATGGAGAACAAAGAGATGGCAGACCAATTAAATACATAATCTTTTTCTGTCTTCACAAAGGACGACACAAATAATGTACCACATGTATTGGGAACACATCGCCCAGTGAGAGGGAGGAACTGAGGAAACCGTGTTGTGAAAATTAATTGAATTAAAAGTTGATAAATCCACAGATCCCAATAATCTCCATCCCAGAGGGCTTTAAAGAAGGGGTCTTAGAAATAATGGTTATATTCCTGGTCATTTTTCATGACTATAGACTGTGGAAAAGTTCCTATGGATTGGTGGGTAGCTAATGTAATCTCACAATTTAAAACAAAAGTAGATTTAAAAAAAGGACATTATAGCTAGCTTAGCCATCTTCAGTAGTAGGGATGATGCTGGAGTCGATTATAAAGGATTAAGTAGCAGACCACTTGAAAAATAGTGACAGGATTGGACAGAGTAAGCATGGATTTATGAAAAGGAAATCTACTGACAAATCTACTGGAATATTTTGAGGATGGTAAGTAACAGAGTTGATGAAATTTAGCGAGTGGATGTAGCTTGCTTGGAATTTCAGAAGGTTTTTGACAAGGTCCCACAAAAGAGATTGGCATGTAAAATTAAAGCAGGTGGGGTTGGGGGTAATATATTGCCCCCAATAACTGCTAGGCAGACAGGAACAAGGACTAAGAGTAAATGGATCATTTTCCAAGTGACAGCCAATGACTAGTAAGGTGCCACAGGGATCGGTGCTAGTACCTAAGCAATTCATAACATATATTAATGATTTAGATGAGGGAGCAAAACTTAATATCCACAGCTTTGCAGATGACACAAAGCTGGGTGAGAGGGTGAACAGTGAGATGGGTGCAGAGATACTTCAGTGTGATTTGGACAAGTTGAGTGAGTGTACGAAGCCGTTGCAGATAACATACAATGTGAATAAATCTTAGGTCATTCACTTTGCTCGGAAAACTGGAGAGGAGTTTATTATCTAAATGGCAGTATATTGGGAAAGGGGAAGGTGCATCGAGATATGAGTGTCTTTGTACACGAGTTGCTGAAAGTACGCATGCAGGTGCAGCAGGCAGTGAAGAATGCAGATGGTATGCTGGCCTTCACAGCGAGAGGATTTGAGCACAGGTGTAGTGATATCTTGCTCCAGCGCAGGGCTGTGGTGACACCCCACCTGGAGTGTTGTGTGCAACACCTAAGGAAGGATTTTTCAGTTATTGACAAAATGCATCAAAGGTTTTATGAGATTGATTTGTGGGATGGCATGACTGACCTATGAAGAGAGACTGGATCAGTTGGACACTGTTCACTGGAATTTCGATAAATGTGGAACAATCTCGTAGAAACCAATAAAATTCTAAGAGGACTAGATATAACAAATACATGAAGGATGTTCCCAATGAACAGGGTGTCCAGAACCATGTGCCAAGTTTAAAGATAAGCCATTTAGGGCTGTGATGAGGAGAAATTTGTTCGGCCAGACAATGGTGAGCCTATGGAATTTTCTGCCACAGAAAACAGTTGAAGCCAAAATATTCAATGTTTTCAAGAATGAGTTAGATATTGCTCTTAGGATTAAAGGAATCAAAGGCTGTGCCGAGAAAGCAGAAACAGGAATCTATGCTTTATGATTATCCATGATTGTAATAAATGGTGGATCAAGTTAAAAGGGTATAATGGCCCAGTCCTGCTCCGATTTTCTATGTTTCTATGCATGTCCACTTTTAGTCGCACACCATCCTGATTGGGATGCACATTGCTATTTCTTAAGTGACTATGGGCCAAATCATTCTTAAGAACCAAAAGAACTGCGGATGCTGTAAATCAGGAACAAAAACAAAGTTGCTGGAAAAGCTCAGCAAGTCTGGCAGCATCTGTGAAGGAGAAAACAGAGTTAAAGTTTCGGATCCGGTGACCCTTCCTCAGAACTGATAGTGACTGGAGAAACGTCAGTTCATATGCAGAAAATAGGGAGGTGGGTGGGGTAGGGAGTAAATGATAGGATAGAGCACGAAGAGAGAGAAAGACTGTTGGACAGACAAAGGAGTTGCTAACAATCGGGCTGGGAGGATGAAAAGTTGTTAATGGCGACTGTTAGTGACTAACAACAGGGGGTGTGCAATGGCAGACTATGTGATAACAAGGCCTGGCGTGCGGGGTAGGGGGCTGGGACATGGGTGAGTTTAGACCCTTAAATTGTTTAACTCAGTATTGAGTCCAGAGGGCTGTAGAGTCTCCAAGTGGAAAATGAGGTGTTGTTCCTCCAGGCTTCACTGGAACACTGCAGCAAGCCAGAGACAGAGACGTTGGCCGGGGAGCAGTGTGGTGCATTGAAGGGGCAGGCAACGGGTAGTCGCAAAAAAGACCCTGAACTACCCGTTGCCTGCCACTTCACAGAAAGTAGCAACCACAATGCTGTGGGTTAAGAATCGCAAATATGTCTAACCATGTGAGGATGTCAGATTTCTGTCCCTAACAGTTATTACTAAATCAGATGACTTTTTCTGGTGATTGACAGTGACTATATTGAGAATTTTTATTGAACTCAAATTTCACCATCTGCCATGGTGGAATTTGAACCTATGTACTGAGTCTGCGTTACTGGTCCAGTGACATTACCAATGTGCAACCACTGCAGTAATTGAAGAAAACTGCTCTTTACTATCTTTTCAAGGACCAATGGGTCAATAAATACTTTCCTAACCACTGAAGCCTACATCTCAAGAATGTAAAGAATTAAGGAAGGCCAGGAAAACTTATTTATAGAAACAGAAATATCTGCATTGATATTTTTATCAGTGCCCAAAATACGAGAGGAAGGTGGGTGTTAAACAAAAAGCAAATATTGATAAATTATTTTAATTCTGCTTGTGTGAAAATAATACGATCTCACCTAATGGAGGAGATTGTAAGCACGAAAATGTAGCCCATAAAAGCCAAAAGATAATCCCTGTCAACCAAAATATTGCCGTCAGTAATATCACAATAATAGATCTTGAGAGCAGAGAGGTGGGTTGTGGAGCTGTATGGCACTAGTAACATGGTGACAGTAGTACTTGGGAGAGGGCAAGACTTATGTCCTTCTTTCTGCTTAGGGTCACGTTCAAGCTGTCCAAGGTTAAAACAGGCATTGGTGCAATTATGGAGTTTAGGATTGCAAACACACGCAGCAAACCTGTGGAGTAACCCGACTGATGTCCTAAACAGCTTGCATTGTATGTTGATCATGGTTATGAATATGTTCCCTGACAATCCGAGCACAGAAACATGTCAAAAGCATGCACAGATTTCTCAGGTGCTATTTTAAAACCTTATCCGGCTATGGTGTGCCTAAAGAGAAAGGTGCTACATGGTTTGTTTAGACTTGCACATTTCATGTAGTTAGCTGATTACTATATTCGAAAGCTACAAATTTGGAGCCTGACCTCAGATCAGTTGATATTTGTCAACAAATTGATAAGGTGATTTAAAAATTAAGTTAATGCGTCTCGTAAGTAATTAATGTAGGTCCCTGGGCCAGAGGTTTATGAGCTTGCTCTCCATTCCAGAATATGGATTTACAATCTAACTGTAGTCAGCAGTGTCATTTTGCTGAGGAACTGTATCGATTCAAATACTGCCCATCAGATACAACATTAGCCGCTCAGTACAGCAGCATAGATGAATATTCTGTCCTATCTCCTCTCGAATGCTCAGCCTGCCTACTTCCCACCTCTACAACATTTAGTGACGATCAGAAATGATGATTTTATTTATGCTAGGGCATTGTATTTGTTTAATACACCACTCCAGTTATGTTACAAAGCATTGTCAACACTTCTGATCGTACAGCCTTATCATTTTCATTGGTAGACCTTCCACCCAGCACAGTCAATGACAGCATCAAGTTTTGCTTGTTAAGATATTGAATTGGATCCATGTTACGGATTGAAGCTCTTCAGACTTGTTGTAAATACAATGACGGAAAGAAACATAGTAGACAACTTAGCCCCTTGAATCTACTCAGCTGTTCAATTTGATAATGACCGATCTATGTCTGAATTTCCACTACCCACCTTGTTTCTGTGAACTTGCCAAAAGAGAGCCAATCAAATTCAATTTTGATGCTTTTAATTGAGTTAGCCCAAACAGCTATCTGGCAGAGAGAATTGTTATTTTTCACTGCCCTTTCAGAAGTAAAGATCAGTAAGTTTTACATGATCAGGAAGGAGAGTTCACAGCCAGAGTTGGACAGAGGCTGAATGAGTATATAGTTCTGAGAATTTGGAGGCAACGTGAGAGGTCAGTGTACAGGGGGAGATGTACTTTTGTTTGCTTTTTTTGACTCATAGTTTTGTAAGGTTTATGTTTTTAACAGGATAAATTGAAGCCGAGGATCTGTGGCCAGGCATAAAAGAGCAATATTACAGATAAATTATAAGTTCATTGGTTGGTGATGGCAACATGGACAGTGAAGAAGGTTATCCAAAATTACAAAGAGATCTTGATCAATTGGATCAATGGGCTGAGGAGCAGCAGATGTAGTGTAATTTGGATAAATATGAGGTCTTGCATTTTGGCAAAACAAACAAGGGCAGGGCTTATACAGCTAATGGTAGGGCCCTAGGTAGTATTGTGAAACAGAGAAACATAGGGGCTCAGGTACAAAATTGCTAGAAATTTGCATCACAGGTAGGCTGAATGGTTAAGAAGGCATTTAGCACACTTGTCTTCATTGTTCAGATCTTTGTTGGGATGTTATGTTGATGTTGTACAAGATGTGGGCGAGACGTCTTCTGGAATACTACGTGCAGTTCTGGTCACCCTGCCATAGGAAGAATATTATTTAATTGGAGAAGGTTCGGAAAAGATTTACCAGGACGTTGACAGGAGTGGAGGGTTTGAGTTATTAAAATGGGCTGGGACTTTTTCACTGAAACGTAAGAGGCCTGAATCCATGCTTGATGACTCTATGACTAATTTGACAATCTATTATAGCTACTTTCAGATCGAAGGTAAAGAGGGGAAATATTTACAGGTCACAAACTAAAAGACCAGGACAAAAATTTCAATAGTCAAATGAAGAACCAAGTAAGTAAAATAGAGATGTTGGGCCAGGCGATGTGTTATAAATGCATGATGTGGGAGGTGGTGGATCCCATTATGGTACATAGTGACCACAACTGTAGTAAGTGTTGGTTGCTTGAGGAACTTCGGTACATAGTTGATGAGCCGGAGTCTGAACTTCGAATACTGTGACATATCGGTGGGGGGAGAGTTATCTGGATGCTGTGTTTCAGAAGGCAGTCACACCCCTTAGATTGACGACCTTGAATTTGGTTGATGATTAGGGACAGGAGAGTGTGACTACAACTGAGGCAGGTTGAGGGATCAAGGTGGTAGTACTGGATGGCCTTTAGACCTTGACCTTGCCTAACAGGGTTGAGATTCTTGCTCCCTGTGTGGTTGAGAGCAGGAGCTGTGGGGAGGATGAGCAAACAGACCATTACATCACAGTACAGGGAGTCATTCAAGAGGACAGAGAAAATGTCGTTGTAATTGGAATTAGTGTAGATAAACGAATAGACACTGTTCTCTGTGGTGAGGATCAAGAATCTTGAAGGCTGCATTGTCTACGTGGTGTCTGGGTGCTGGATATCTCATCTGGGCTGTTGAGGAATTTGGAATGGGAAGGAAAAGATCCAGTTGCCATGGTCCATTGAGGTACCAACAATATAGATAGAAAGAGGAAAAAGGTCCTGCTGAGGGAATATGAGCAGCAAGGAGCTAAATTAGAAAGCAGAACCATAAAAGGTAATAATCGCTGGATTACTCCCTGAGTGATGAGTAAATTTGCATATGGTCAATGAGATTAAAGAGGTCATTGCAAGGCTCAAAAATTGATGTGGGAGAATTGGGTTTGAATTCATGGGGCATTTGCTTCCGTACTGGGGAAGGAGGGAGCTGTTCTGGTGGGATGGGCTCCATCTGAGTCATGCTGGGACCAGAGACTTGATGAATCACATAACTAGGACTGTAAACTAAACAGTGGGAGGGTAGGTTCAGTTGCATGGAAAATTATGGAAAAAGTTAAAAGAGGGGAGGGCTCAGCAGAGGTCAAAGTTTCCAGAAGAAATAATGGGATAGCGGATATGGAAAAGGTTAGGAAGCTAACTTCTGGTGCCACAAATAAGGGGGCAACTGTAAGAACGGGAGCAGTCAATGCAAGACAGAGAGTTTGTACTTAAATGCACGCTGTATATAAAATAAGGTAAATCAGCTTGTAACACAGATTGAAATTGGCAGGTATGATGTTGTGGGTGTCACAGAGACATGGCTGAAAGGGAATTAGGACTGAGAATTAATATATCCAAGGACACATGTCCTATCGAGAGGAAAAGCAGATAGGCAGATGAGGCCGGGTTGTTTTGTTGGTAAGAAACAAATTAAATAAATAGCAAGAAGTGCTACAGAGTCTGAAAATGTAGAATCTGTGTGGGTGGAGTTGAGGACCCACAAAGGAAAAATGCCCCTGATAGGACTTGTGTTCAGGCCTCCTAGCAGATTTTAGAAAGTGGGGAGAAAAGTAAATCAGGCGCTAAGAAATAGAGTCATAGAGTTATACAGCATGAAACAGATCCGTCAACACAACTCATCCATGATGACCAGATATCCTAAACGAACGAGTATCATTTGCCTGTGTTTGGCATACCCCTCTCAGCCTTTCCCATCCATGTTTCGTCTAAATGTCTTTTAAATGATGTAATTGTACTCACCTCGACCTCTTCCTCTGGGAGCTTGTTCCATATTTGCACCACTCTCTCTGTGAAAATGTTGCCCCTCAGGTCCCTTTTAAATTTTTGCTCTCTTACCTTAAATCTATGCCCTTTAGTTTTGAATTCCCCTACCTGAGGGAAAAGACCTTGGCTGTTTACCTTTATATTTTTATAAACCTCAATAAGGTGACCCCTCAGTCCCCTATGGTACAGGGAACAAAGTCCCAGCCTATCCGGCCTATTCTTATAGCTCAAATGTTCCAGTCTCAGTAACATCCTTTGAATAGTTTTTGCACCTGTTCCAGTTTAATAGCATGCTTCAAATAGTGGGGGACCAGAAGTGTATGCAGTACTCCAAATGTGTCCTTAACAATGTCTTATATGACATATTCTACAACTGTAACGTAACATCCCAACTCCTGTATTAGTGCTCTTACTGATGAAGGCTAGCATGCCAAATGACTTCTTCGCCACCCTGTCTACCTGTGACACCACTTTAAGGCAACTATGTAGCCATACCCCTAGGTATCTCTGTTTGGCAACTCTTCCCAGAGCCCTACCATTAGCTGCGTAAGTCCTGCCCTCATTTGTTTTACCAAAGTACAACATCTTGCATTCATCTAAACTAAACTCCATTTGCCATTCCTCAAGCCATTGACCCAGTTGATCAAGATCCCATTGTGCTCTTAGATAACCTTTCTTTTACTGTCCACCATACCACCAAGTTTGGTGTCAGCTGCAAACTCACTAATTGTATCTCCTATACTTTCATCCAAATCATTTAAGGCATGTAAGAAAGACTCTATAACAGCAATCATGGGACCTTCAATATGCAGGTGGATTTGGAATATCAGGTTGGTAGCAGTTCTCAAGTAAAGGAATTTGTTGTTTTTTTGGAGCATCTTGTGGTAGACCCTACTAGGCAACAGGCAGTTTGGGATTTTGTGATATGTAATGAGGCAGACTTGATTAGGGAGCTCAAGGTGAAGAAATCCCTAGGGCAGTGATTATAGCTTGATAGAATTCACTCTGTGTTTGATGGGGAGAATCTGGAATCAGATGTAACGGTAGTAAAGTTAAGTGAAAGTAACTGCAAAGACTTTAGGAGGAGCCTAGCATGGAAGACGCTGGAGTAGTAATGGCAGGGGTTTCTGGGGCTCATTCTGGAAGCAAAGCAGAAAGTCATTCCAAGGAAGAAAAAGCATACTGGAGGAGGTTGAGGCAACAAGGTCTGACAAGGAAGTCAGGGACAGCATAAAAGGAAAAGTAAAAGCATACAATGTGGTGAAGATAAGTGGGAAGGCAGAGGATTAGGAAGCCTTTTAGAAAAAAGCAGAGAACAACTAACAAAGGAATAAGAGGGGAGAAAGTAAAATATGAAATTAAGCTAGCTAGTAATAGAAAAGCAGATTGCAAGGGACTTTTTTTAGATATCTAAGTGGTAAGAGAGAGGCAGTCATGGAAATTAGACCACTGGAATGTGAGGCTGGAGCACCAGTAATGGGGAATAAAGAAATGGTGGACGAACTGAAAAGTCCTTGCAATTTTTCACGTGGAAGACACCAGTGGCATACCATTCAAGACAATAAGGGGCCAGAGGTGAGGGTAGTGGCCATCACTGGAGAAGCTGAAAGGTCTGAAGGCAGATAAATCGCCCGGACTAGATGGACTACACCCCAGAATTCTGAAGGAAATAAATGAGAACATTGTCGAGGCATTGAAATACAACACGGAGAACATAGAACATTGAACAATACCGCACAGAACAGGTCCTTCGGCCCTCGATGTTGCGCCGGCCTGTGAACTAATCTAAGCCCACCCCCTACACTATCCCATCATCATCCATCGCTTATCCAAGGACTGTTTAAATGCCCCGAATGTGGCTGAGTTAACTACATTGGCAGGCAGGGCATTCCACGCCCTTACCACTCTCTGAGTAAAGAACCTGCCTCTGGCATCTGTCTTAAATCTATCACCCCTCAATTTGCAGCTATGCCCCCTCGTACTTGCCAACGTTATCATCCGAGGAAAAAGACTCTCACTGTCCACCTTATCTAATCCTCTGATCATTTTGTATGTCTCTATTAAATCCCCTCTCAGCCTTCTTCTCTCCAATGAGAACAGACCCAAGTCCCTCAGCCTTTCCTCATAAGGCCTTCGCTCCAGACCAGGCAACATCCTGGTAAATCTCCTCTGCACCTTTTCCAATGCTTCCACATCCTTCCTGTAATGAGGCGACCAGAACTGTACGCAATATTCCAAGTGAGGCCGCACTAGCGTTTTGTACAGTTGCACCATGACTTCACGGCTCCAGAACTCAATCCCTCTACCAATGAAACCTAACACACCATATGCCTTCTTAACAGCACTATCAACCTCGGTGGCAACTTTCAGGGATCTATGTACCTGGACAACAGGATCCCTCTGCACATCCACACTACCAAGAATCTTTCCATTGACCCAGTATTCTGCCTTCCTATTATTCTTCCCAAAGTGCATCACCTCACATTGATCTGCATTGAACTCCATTTGCCACCTTTCAGCCCAATTCTGCAATTTATCCAAGTCTCCCTGCAACCTGCAACATTCTTCCACACTGTCCACCGCTCCACCGACTTTAGTGTCAACTGCAAACTTACTAACCCATCCACCTATGTCTGCGTCCAAGTCATTTATAGAAATGACAAACAGCAGTGGTCCCAAAACAGATCCTTGTGGCACACCACTAGTAACCGGACTCCAGGCTGAATATTTTCCATCAACCACCACTCTTTGGCTTCTTTCAGAAAGCCAGTTTCTAATCCAAACTGCTAAATCTCCCTCAATCCCATGCCTCCGCATTTTCTCCAATAGCCTACCATGTGGAACCTTATCAAAGGCTTTACTAAAGTCCGTGTACACCACATCAACTGCCCTACCCTCATTCACATGCTTGGTCACCTTCTCAAAAAACTCAATGAGGTTTGTGAGACACAACCTGCCTTTGACGAATCCATGTCGACTATCTCCAATCAAATTGTTGCTTGCTAGATGATTATAAATCCTATCTCTTATAATCCTTTCCAAAACTTTTCCTACAACAGATGTAAGGCTCACTGGTCTATAATTACCTAGGTCATCTCTACTGCCCTTCTTGAACAAGGGCACAACATTTGCAATCCTCCAGTCATCTGGTACTGAACCTGTAGCCAATGACGACTCAAAGATCAAGGTCAAAGGCTCCGCCATCTCCTTCCAGCTTCCCAGAGAATCCTTGGAAAAATCCCATCTGGCCCAGGGGATTTATCTACCTTCACACCTTCTAGGATTGATAACACCTCCTCCTTACTAACCTCAATCCTTTCAAGTCTAATAGCCCGTATCTCAGTCTTCTCCTCTACAATATTCTCCTTTTCCCGAGTGAAAACAAATGAGAAATATTTGTTTAGCACCTCTCCGATCTCCATAGGGTCCACACACAACTTCCCACTTCTGTCTGGCCCTATTCTTACCCTAGTCATCCTTTCATTCCCCACATACCTATAGAAACCTTTAGGGTTCTCCTTAATTCTACCTACTAATGACTGCTCGTGTCCCCTCCTTGCTCTTCTTAACTCTCTCTTTAAATCCTTCCTAGCTAATCTGTAACTCTCCATCGCCTCATCTGAACCATCTCGTCTCAATGTCACATAAGCCTCCCTCTTCCGCTTAACAAGAGATACAATTTCTTTTGGAAACCAAGGTTCCCTTACCTTATCACTTCCTCCCTGCCTGACAGGGACATACCTGTCGAGGACACGCAATATCTGTTCTTTAAACCAGCTCCACATTTCGATTGTCCCCATCCCCTGCATTTTGCTACCCCATTCTATCCCTCCTAAGTCTTGCCTCATCGCATTATAATTGCCCTTCCCCCATCTATAACTCTTTCCCAGTGGCATATTCCTATCCCTTTCCATCGCTAAACTAAATGTAACCGAATTATGGTCACTGTCTCCAAAGTGCTTACCTACCACTAAATCAAACACCTGGCCTGGTTCATTACCAAGTACCAGATCCAGTGTGGCCTCCCCTCTTGTCGGTCCTTCGACATGCTGTGTCAGGAAACCCTCCTGCACACATTGGACAAAAACCGATCCATCCGACGTACCAGAGTTATAGCTTTTCCAGTCAATGTTGGGAAAGTTAAAGCGTCCTATAATGACCACCCTGTTCCTTTCACTCCTGCCCAGAATCGTTTTGCCGATCCTCTCCTCCACATCACTGGAACTTTGCGGAGGCCTATAAAAAACTCCCAGTAGTGTGACCTCTCCTCTCCTGTTTCTGACCTCAGCCCATACCACCTCAGTAGACGAGTCCTCGTCAAAAGTTCTTTCAGCCACCATTATACTGTCCTTGACTAACAAAGCCACACCTCCCCTTCTTTTACCACCTTCCCTGATCTTTATGAAAGATCTGAACCCTGGAACCTGCAACATCCATTCCTAACCCTGCTCTATCCACGTCTCCGAGAAGCGTGAGTTTATACATTTTGGTAGGAAGAATAGAGGCATATTTCTAAATGGGCAGAGGCTCTGGAAATCTAAAGCACAAAAGGAACTTAGGAGCCCTAGTTCAAAATTCTCTTAAGGTTAACATGCACATTCATTTGGCAGGTAGGAAGGCAAATACAACGCATGCATCCATTTCAAGAAGGCTAGAATACAACTGCAAAGGTGCACTGCTGAGGCTGTGTAAGACTCTGGTCAGACTATGTATGGAATATTGTGAGCAGTTTTGGACTCCGTATCTGAGGAAGGATGTGCCACCCAGAGGACTTTTACAAAAATGATCCCAAGAATGAACAGCTTGTCACATGAGGAGCTTTTGAAGACTCTGGGTCTGTACTTAATTGAGTTTAGAAGAATGAGGGATGATGTGATGGGAATTTACAGAATAATGACAGGCCTGGATAGAGTGCACATGGAGAAGCTGTTTCCACTCGTAGGAGAGACTAGGGGCCGAGGATACAGCCTCAGAATGAAGGACAACCCTTTCGAACTGAGATGAGGAGGAATTTCTCCAGCCAGAGGGTAATTAATCTGGATTTTATTGCTACAGAAGGCTACGGAGGCCAAGTTATTCAGTCTGCTTAAGTCAGAGATAGATATGTTCTTGATTGGTATGGAGATCAAAGGTTACGAGGAAAAGGCAGGAAAATGGGCTTGAGAAACATGTCAGCCATGATCGAACGATGCAGCAGACTCAGTGGGTTAAATGACTTATTTTTGCTCCTATATCTTAAGGTTTCTTCAGCATTTTTAATTTACTGCATTGTCTAGTTCCTTCAGAAAGTCTCTTCTCTCCCTCAAGCCAATTATAATATCCATTGCATTAAATACACTTAAGTAAACAATCCAATCATAGTATGAAGCAGACTTGATTTGTAATGGTGTACTTATATTACAGAAGTGGTTATTTAACAATGGCTCTGGGAGCCATAGTGAAAGAGACTATCACATGAATGCTCCAAGATTATTTCCTCAGCAACAGCAAAAGTATAAAAGGAATAGTACCTGTGGTGCTGACAACTGAACCACTGCAATTAAAGAAAAACACAAAGATCTTCTATTTTTGTAACATCCTCATGACCGCATGCAAGCACACTCACTCTCTGCCCCTTTGCAAACACTTTCCTTTCTTTCTTTGGGCACTCTCCCACCCTCCCTCGTATACAGGACCTCAGCACAATGTACTCATTAGAATGTGAAAGGATGTGAATGTGAAAGGAATGTGAAAATGTATGTTTCATAGGGGACTTGAGAGGGCAAGTGTGGAAAGGTTGTTACCTCTTTTGGGAGAGTCGAGGACCAGGGGCCATAATCTCAGGTTACACTTTTAAGACATAGATGCAGAGGTATTTTATTTCATTCAATTGGTCATGAATCTGGGGAATCCTTTACCACTGAGGTCTGTTGAGGTGGAGTCATTAAAAAGCGCTCAAGTGATAAGTTTTTAATCAGGAAGGGAACCAAGGGTTATCGGGAAAATGCAGGAAAGTGGAGTTAAGGGTTCTTATATCAGCCATGATGTCATTGAATGCTGGAGAAGACTTGATTGGCTGAATGGCCTACTATTCCTCCTGTGTGTTATGGTTACATCACAAAAATTTGTGGGTAATGCATTTCAAGTTTAATTGTTTTAGCAAGAGAAATATTGGGAGCCAATATGCAGAGGAAAAGTTACTGCAAGTGTCTGCTCACCAGGGAGAAAGATTACCCACATCTTGTGTTTGATGGGGCAGGTGGAAGAAGGCTGATGAAAATGTGGAGTGAAATACCTGGTGCATCGGAAAACTTGCCCGAAAGCCATGATGGAGAGCAAGGAGGAGCGTATCTTCAACTTGGTACAAGGTTTTGGACAGAAATGGGATCCCAAATTCTCTAGCCTGGACGTGGCACATTTCTATGAAACCAATCGTGACACAGCCTATGATGGCCAACGTCCCGGCTTCCATCACAGCCATGCAATGTCCGAGTACTGCAGAGGAAGCTCAGACGAAGATCATGGCAACTCAGATATTTGACATGCAAGTTCAGACCGTGTTATAACGGCCGTGGATTACAATGTGTGAGGGTGACACAGCACTCCAGCAATCTGTCCTCCAAAATATCACTAAGAGCACCATCCCATGAGGTGGAAGTGGTTCCAGGAGCCACGAACATGTTCTCTTCTCTCAGGCTAATGGCTTTTGTTTTCCCAACCTTGCCAATCTGTCTCAGCCATTTCTAATGTCTGCCAATTAGCCCAGGTTTCTGCACTGAGGTATTTGCTCAATTGAAACCTGGGCGTTCAGAGTCACTTAAATTCACCCTCTGCGGCTGACTGCAATCTGGCCCTCTGGATAGCCAGCAGCTTTCCTGCCTCAGGCACAGTGTTAACACTGTGTAGGAATGTAAGGAATAGTAAAAATACCTGGAAATTGAGGCACTAAATTGATGCACGAGGTTGCTTAGCTAAGGTTTCTAAGCAATGGGGCGTGATTTCAAGTATAATTTAGGTTTGTAACACTTATATTGTGGAATGCGATGGTTATTGGCCTAAGGAGGGTAAGACATGTAAGACTGGGAGAACGGGGATCTGGGGTTACGATTGCTTGCACAACAAGCTTTTCATTCCCTGGCGCTTTTGGGATCAATGATTCTTCTTCAGACCAGTTCACTGGATCCGAACCACTAACTCTGCTTTCCCTCCACAAACACTGCCAGACCTGTTGAGTTTTTCAAGCAATTTCTGTTTTTCAGTTCTTTGTACTTTCTTTTCTCACACATTTCCTGCAGGCTTTCACAACTTGAAACAGTCCTGGCCGGTGCCAAATACTTTTTGAACAAAACCTTGGTTTGTAACTAACTGATGATCTATCTACAGCAACAATGGCGAGGCATAATGCTTAGAACTCCTACAGTGTACAAGCAGGCCATTCGGCCCAGCAAGTCCATACCACCTCTCCAAAAAGCACCCCACCCAGACCACCACCCTCTACAGTTGCCATGGCTAAACCATCTAGCCTGCACATCTTTGGACTGTGGGAGGAAACTGGAGCACCCACAGGAAACTCATACAGACACAGGGACAATGTACAAACCCCACACAGACAGTCACCAGAGGCTGGGATTGAACCTGACTCCCTGGTGCTATGAGGCAGCAGTACTAACCACTGAGCCACCATGCTACCCAAATAAGGCACAGGCATCGCTAATATCTAAGGCCAGAATCTCTTGTTTATTTCTTGCTGTTCATTGTTTGCTTGTACTTAAGAACTTTAATCAATTCGTGGCAGAAAGCTACATATTCATACCAGGTATGAATATGTGTTCTGAGGAAGTGTCACCGGACCCGAAACGTTAACTCTGTTTTCTCCTCCACAGATGCTGCCAGACCTGCTGATCTTTTCCAGCAACTTTGTCTTTGTTCCTGATTTACAGCATCCGCAGTTCTTTTGGTTTTTATATTCATACCAGGTGTCTTTTTGCTTCTCAAATGTTCCCTCCGAAGCCCATATAAAGGGCAGCCCTGAGACCAATTTCACAGACCACTAGATTTGATGGTGTAGCCCTGATTCCAGAGGCAGAACCACCAGAATGATTTCAATAGTGGTATGCAAGATGGACATCAACAGCAAAGTGATATTATGAGGATGGAAACAAATTACTTTTCATTAATTTCAGCATAAAACTATAATCTGCATTCTAGAACTGAAGGAGAAAGACAGTATAATATATGGGAATAAATATGAAGATAAAATTACATACAAATATAAAAATTTGCATGCTGAATGGAATATAAGACTGTTCTAATCCTGTTTTAGAATGCTGTTATCTGAAGTAGCAGCTTTCATACATTACCAGGGCACCACACTGTGTCCTGATTGAGAATGAATCTCTCTCCTCCAGGGTTTTACAGATTTGCAATTGACAATGAATTTACTGAGAGTAAGAAGAATGTGTGAATAACTTTATGTTGCATTGTTATACAAAATACTCCATAAAAAAAAATTAAACACAGGAATCCAAACGACTGAGACCTGCATATTCAACCAGGTTCCAACTTTATTCATTCAGCTGGTGGGGTGAAGGGTTGGGTTACCTGTCATTCCCTTGTTTGGTGATGGTTGCAATGGCCTTACTACCTACTAATATCTGTGATGCGGTTTTGAAGCAACAAATTGCTTCACACAACAGGCCAACCTTACTTCTGGTACTTGATCATATAAAGATGCGTTCCACAGACAATGGAACGAAACTGTTCACCAAAAGGTGAGTTTCACTCCTTTTTTTGGAAATCCAGAGGCGGTGGGAGATCCAAAAATATTTTAGCTTCTGTCAGTCTTGGAATACATCCTCCAAATCCCCTCAAAACCTCCCACACCTCCAATTAAAAGTAATGCTGATCATGATCACCCATGCTTCAAACAACTTAACTTCATGGCAGTCACCCTAACCTAAGCTAACCTTTCAATACAGTGAGATTGAAGACTGTTTGGCCCACTGCCTGTCAAATATTAATGTGACTGGAAGCTCAAAATGGGGGGACTCTTTGCTGCTGGAATATGAAGATGGCCATCTCATTTCACCAGTCCGTCAACCAAAACCCAAAGGCATTCTCTGTTCTCCCATGCCCCCATTGTACCGAGGTCAGAAATCACACGACACCAGGTTATAGTCCAACAGGTTTATTTGAAAACACCAGCTTTCAGAGCCTCACTACTTCTTCAGGTGAGTGAGGCTCTGAGTGCTTGTGTTTTCAAATAACCTGTTAGACTATAACCTGGTATTGTGTGATCTCTGACCTTGTCCGCCCCAGTCCAACACTGGCACCTCCACATCATGGCTGCAGTACTGAAAAAGAAGGATCATTTTTGGCGTCATTATTATGGTGGGAGGAAACATATTGCTGAGTGTTGTTCAAATGTCAGCTTTTATCACTGACAAGGGCTGTGAAGGAGTCTTCAACACCATTTCACTCTCTGCAAAGCATAACACATCAAGAATAAGCCATCCCAGCATCAATATTTACCCACGCAGTTAAAACTGTCTGATAATACTGACCTTGCCATGGTCATTACTAATCAATTCATTTAATTAAACATAGTAAAACAAGATGAGGAGAGAATTAAAATTTAATAATAAAATGTTTATGAAATTGTGTGGCATTTAAAATTAAGGGCA
Organism: Ginglymostoma cirratum; assembly: GCA_024137785.1. Lineage (NCBI taxonomy): Eukaryota > Metazoa > Chordata > Chondrichthyes > Orectolobiformes > Ginglymostomatidae > Ginglymostoma > Ginglymostoma cirratum. The sequence goes on from JAHRHZ010000039.1 coordinate 16,766,120, forward strand.
TGACCTCAATTCAGAAAATTACAGCTCTTGAGGTGTGCATGATTCCTGAGACTTACTGATGAGTAATAAAGTTCCATTGCATTGAGGAAATGAATATCTTACATAATTGAACAATCAATAATCATTTACATTTAACCATTTCTTTCTGACTTTGTCAGTATAAGTTCTTCTTGTCATTTCAAATAGCAAAGAAAAATACCCGAAATGCATGACATCATATCCATTTCAAATTCATGCAGCATATAAAAAGACCACTCAGCCAATCCTGCTTGTACTATCTCTTTGAATAAGCTGTCCAAATAGTCCCACTCCCCATTTTCACTCCCAACATCCATCGTCTGACAAAGTTTTCCTTTTTATAAGTGTGCACCTAATTTCATTTGAAGTGTGAGGAGGAGGTGATGTGAAGGGATAAAGGACAAGAACAGAGAAGGAGGCTTGACAAATCAGAAGAAGTCATGAGTTACTAAATTAGACAAGGATCAAAGTTTTCACGTAATGTGCCTTGGTCATGATCAGATAGTAAAATCATACATGCATGCCAAGAATGTGAAGGGTAACCTAATTATGTGTAAGTAGACACAATTGGACAGAGATAAGACAGTAAGAACGTGTATCATAATGACTGGTAGATATGAACCAACTGTTATCTCTAAAACAGTGTATGACTGATGTATTGAATTTGATTGGGGAGCTTATGCACCATAATTTATGGGTGCAACTCCCCTCTATATGCTTGAATAAACAAGTGAGCAAAGAACCTTGAGTCTCACCTGGTCCCTGCAGGATCAGAGGGTGTTTCTACTCCTTTTCAAAGTGTTCTTGTTTAATCCATTTCTTTAGGCAGTCTATTCCAGATCCTAACAAGCTGCTACATAAAAAAAGGATTCTGCTCGTGACATTCTTTGATATTTAATCACACACCTACGATCATGCCAAATCAAAGAATATTTGTTATTGGAATAGTTGTAGTCTTCTTGGCCTTGAATCAGTTTGTTACAGAATCAAAGCCCACTCCAAAGCTTGAACACATGATCTCTGTTGACAATCCAGCATAACATGCAAAGAGTGTGCATTGCCAGAGGTGTTCTATTTGCTTGAGATGTTAAAGGTGCAGATCCTGTTGTCTCCTTGTGTAAACATAGAGATAAGCAGAACTATTTGGAAAGAGGAGAACTCCAAAATTCATATTAATAACTTATCCCTCGATCAAGGTGTTGTAGTATAAAAGATGACTTAATCATTTTTAAAATATTTATTTTTATCATTGGCTCCTTACTCACTGTAGAAACAGGAAGAAAATTGAAAACCTTGTCCAAAAATCTGAAGGAAAATAATTTAATGCCTTTTCTGCATTTATCGTACTTTTGTTCCATTGCTTTTAATTGGATGTACAGTTGACTGGATTCTGCAACTAGAGACTGGAATTTATGTCTGAAGACATCAGCCCAAGGTATTCTGGAAACCAATTGAAACAACTCACTTACATAAAACCAGCAAGTGATAGATACTATTCAGGGCATTATAATGCAGTTTAAAAGGTCATAGCGTTGAAAATTTGGATCAGGTCAGATGCCAAACTAGCCACACGTGTGACCAATGAAGACTTCAGCTGGGAGACCATGGATGGCAGCTTGGAATTTTCTGTATTTCTTTGGAAGAACTAGGTTAACTTGAGCTCCACCTGGTACAACAGGATGAAAAATTTGAAATAAAGTTCGTTTTTTTTATTGACTCCTTCCCTTGTAAAGACTATTGTTGAGGCTTTGACACCTTAGAGACTGATGTCAAGGCTCTAAAACAATATCATCTAGGCTCTCCTAGAAATATTTTTCAAAACAAGCGTAGGACAAAAGAGCATCCTCTAGACAAAGATATGAAATGTGTAGAGATCATGATAATTTCACAAAGCCTCATGTGAATAGGGCACACCATCAGAACTACCATTTCAGGATGACTTAAGTGAGTTGTCTACTCAAAATTTTGCTGGGGAATTCATGAATGTTTTCATACAGGGGCCACAAAAACATCCGCTCTGTTAACATCAGCATATGGGAAGAAGATGCCTAGTTGTGTCCAAAATGGTGACTAGACATCAAAAATGATGTAAAGGCCTTCTCAACAATAACAGCAGCCACAGAGAGATAATAAGAAGAGAGTCAAGGAGAGCGGTCAAACCAACAATCCAGAACCACCTCAACCTGTTGACTAGTGACTGCTGGAGAGATTGCAAGGCTATGTTAGGGTTCAACTCTGTCCAGGACTAAGTAGGTCTCTTGCTTCACATGCATCCACTAGTTTCAACATTTACTCCCTTCATCCCCATTACACAGTGCTAGCAGTTGGTATCATTTACAGGCATTGCAATAACTCACCAAACCACTTTTGGCAACACAGTTGCTTCTATGTGTTAGAAGGTTAAAGGATGCAAATATATGAAAACATTATAATCTGCAAGTTCCTTTCCGAGCCAGAAACCATCCTGACATGTAACTATAATTTCATTCCTTCATTGTCACTAGGTCAAAATCCTGAAACTCCTTTCTCAACTGCAGTTACTGAGACTTGGCTGACAGGTGCACAGGATTGGCAGCTCAAAATTTCTGGATATAAGGTATGCATGCCTGCTGGAATGAAGCATCAGTTTCCAGCCCACATCTGGTTCCAAATTACTGGTCTCTTTGACATCTGTTGTTAATAGCATTTTCATTTTGCTTTCAATGGCAGAAAGCCAGAGTGCTAAACTTTCAACAAACGCACCTACAATGTTCAAAAATAAACTTTCAAAAACAGAGTTGTCAAACAATTGGAAAATTTAGGTCAATTTAGCTGCTGATATTTTCACCTATGCTATGTACAAACTACCTCCATAATTAATTGAGGTCTCTTTCTTTTTGGTACATATATCATGCAGGTGTGTGGAACAATTTTCATTATGATAATTGAATGAAGTGACCTACATTTTTTATTTATTCAATGTTGACGCCAGGTTTAGCAAGAATTCCTGTTTATTCACCAGATGATTAGCATGATGCATCAGATTAAGTAGCTAAAGGTACAGTTTAGCAATTCAGAAGTATAATTCAGTAGATGTATGCTTGTTAACACATGTTCTCACAAAGGCTATAATCTTGTTTGACAAATGCCATATGCCACACAATTTCAAATGACAAAAAGAACATCAAAATGTTGCAAATCTTGAAGAACAGCTCAGTGGTTTACATCTCAGGGGCCTAACAAGGAAAAGGAAGAATTTCCAGTTCATTGTTTCTCCACAAGGAAATGCCAGCCATGTTTCTTTCATCTTCAGAGTTCCACAACTCCAAACTATTTCCTACTCAGTTATGAGCAAAGCAATATATTATAGACAAGCAATGATGAAAAAGAATAATATTTGGATTTGAATTATGGCAGATGCTGTATGTGTGGAAATCCAGTTGGGGAGCTGATAGTGTAGCGCTAATTATTTTGAGGGTACAACACAGCAATGTGTTCAAACATGCAGTCTTCACTGAAGTGAACTTAAGGTGTCTGCCTGCAGTGTGTGCCTCATGGTAAAGGCCAATTAGGAAGGGCATTTGGACATGATTGCACTTCAGTCATCTAGAAAAAAGAAAAATACTATTTTCATTATTATACACATTTTGACTTCAAGAGTACAGTTGGGAAATTCACTGCTAGAATACTTAACATACTAATTAATGAATAAAATAGTAAAGAGAGCGCTAGGTAGGCAGTGTATTGGAACTATAGTAAGTGACAGCTGAGGGATACCCATGGTGAACACATCTGCAGCAAGTGTCAGCTGCTCACGGAGGTTGGTGACTGGTGACTACTCAGAGTTGGTGACTGGAATCCAAGCTGCGGATGTTGTGACACATCCAGGAGTAGGACAGTTACCTGGACACTGTGTTTGAGGGCACAGTCACACCCCTCAGTATAACTATGTCAAGGAACAGGAGGGTGTGACCAAGAGAAGCAGGTATTAGTATCCAGAATTTAGCTTTGGAGGAGCATCAGCCAGTGATCTTGTTCAATGTGCACAAGGTTCTTGCTCCTAATGTTGAAGACGACACAGGCTACAGGGAGGATAAGTAAACTGACCACAGCATCTTGGTGCAGAGCATTATTCAAGTGGGAAGAAGAAGAGAGAAATGCGCTGGTAGTAAGAGATAGCTACAGTTTGGAGGAATAGATACCATTCTCCATAACAAAGGCTGAGGGTCACAAAAGTAATGTTGCCTACCTGATGCCAAGATTCAGGAGATCTCTTCTGTGATGGACAGGAACTTAGAGTGAAAGGAGAGGATCCAGTAAATGGAACGTTGGCCTTTGTTAAAGTTATACAAGGCACAAATCAGGCCACAGTTCGGATACAGTGAATACTTTTGGGCCCTTCCTCCAAAGTAAAGATATACTAGAATTGGCGGCAGCCCAAAGAAGGTTCATTAGGTTGATAACAAGCATGAAAGGACTCTCATATGATGAGAGGTGTTTTTTTTATTCATTCACAGGATGAGGGTATCACTGGCTAGGCAGCATTTATTGCCTATCCCTAATTGCCCAGAGGGCAGTTGAGAGTCAACCACATTGATGTGGGTCTGGAGTCACATATAGGCCAGACAAAGTAAGGATGGCAGTTTCCTTCCCTAAAATCATTAGTGAGCTAGAGGGGTTTTTCCAACAAATGACAACTGATTCACAGTCATCGTTGGATTCTTAATTCCAGATATTTATTGAATTCAAATTCCACCATCTGTGTGGCAGGATTCAAACCCAGGTCCCCAGGACATTACCTGGGTCTCAGGAACTAACATTCCAGTGATAATACCATGAGGTTATCGCCTCCACATGCTTGGTTGAATAGTTTGGGCCTGTACTCTTTGGACATTAGAAAGATGAGCAGTGACATTGTGGAAACATACAAGGTTCTTAGGTGAATTGATAGGGTAGTTGTGAAATAGTTGTTTCCCCTTGTTGAAGAGTCTAAGAGCAGAGGGCATAATCTAAGAATAAGGTGTTACACATTTAAGACAAATAAGGAGGAATTTCATCTCTTAAAGGGTAGTGAATTTGTAGAGTTCTTTATCACAGAGAGCTGTTGAGACCATGAAGTATATTCAAGGCTGAGATAGACAGATTTTATTCAGGAAGGGAATCAAGGGTTATGGGGAAAAGACAATAAAGTGGAATTGAGGATTATCAGATCAGGTATGATCTCATTGGAAAGCAGACTGGGTGGGCTGAATGGCTTACTTCTGCTCCTAAATCTTATAGTTTTATACATCGACATGATCTGATTCAATGACTGTTTGAATTGTTAAATGGCTTCCTCCAATTTCTAAGTTCCTATATAATTCTTCCTGTTCTCTCATTGTGTCTTACAGCAACACACTGTACAGTCTAGTCAGGGACAGCCTATTTTAGATTGAATAATGTATAATGTGGTGGAATTAATAAGAGGTCTCGTAGTTGAGCATCCTCTTGCTTAAATTATCACAATGTGGCAGAATTTCAAAATCAGTTTGAGGGAGAGCAACTTGAGTGTCCAAACCAGTGTCTTCGGCATTAAATGGATGAGTACAGAGGTTCGATGAAAGAATTGTTTAAAGCAGGCTGGGAAAGTAGACTAAGGTGAAGGTCAGTAGAAAAGTAGCAGCAGATATTTATGCAGATATTTCAGATTGTTCAGCAAAAAAAAGTACTCTGGTCAAAGGGAAAGACCTGATGAGAAGGATGAACAGTGTTAACAAGTAGTCAGTAAGAGTATCCAATCACAAACACATATAAAGCTGCAGAAATTGTTGGCCAACCAGAAGAATTTTTTTAGGAACCAGTAGCAAACTACTAAAAAGCCAATAAAAAGAGAAAATTGATTATGAAAGTGAACTGAAATAATGCAAGAGCTTTTGAGAGGATATAAAAATAAAACAAATTTGAGTGGGAGACCCTTGGAAGATACAACTAGGGGATTGAAAATGGAGAACATGGAAATAGCAGATAATAAAGTAAAGATTTTGCATCAGTTTTCATGATGGAGGACACTAAAAGCCAAAAGATATCAAGTAAGCAGGTGGGGTAAGGCTTTGTAACAACAAACTAATAGGACAAGTTGCCAGGACCTAATGATCTGTATCCAAGGATTTTTTTTAAGGAAGTGGTTGCAAGTTAGAAAAGACATTGGTCAAAATATTCCAAACTTCATTGGATCCTAGGAATTTTTCAAGGGATTAGAATACTGCTGATATGACACCCCTGATCAGGAAGCAATGAAGACAGAAAGCAGAAAACTTTAACCTTGTTAGTCTAACTTTTGTCATTCGGTAAAATCCAGAGTCCAGTTTTAAGGAAAAATAGCAAGGGATTTAGAAAAGATAAACACAATCAAATGTGACAACCATTCCAGTTTGTGACTTCAGTACCAAAGTTCCTTTGTGTTCGCTTGGGGTTCAAAGTGTGCTTATAAAGATGTTAAAATTTCTACTGTGAGCTTTTGGTTTCTGTTCTTCAAAGAGATCTAAGGTGAAATATAATTTGAAACAAGCTGTTCCCAACAGAGATAAAATTATGGAGGCTTGCAACTGTTCTATTTTTCTCAACACAACTCTTACTTGTTCAAAATTCTGCATTATGCATGGAAAATATTCCAGTTTTTCTTCATACCCCCTACAATGTGAATAACAGCAGGTAGGAAAAAGGCTGAACCCATTTGTTTTGAACGAGCATTTTAATTCTGGCTGGCTTATTTGTATTCATTTTGGAAAGATATGTGTCTTAGAGGTCACATGACTACAGCAGTCTGGGAATACCATTTGTGCATGATTGCTTTTCAATCCAACCAAACATCAAAGGACAAATAATCAAGAGACCCACATAATGCTCTAAGCAGATGAATTAAGGCCAATTAATAATTCTGGAATTGAAAGTTATTCTCAGTATTGGTGGCCACGAAATGATTAATAATTGTAACAAAAATCCATCAGGCTTGCTGATGTCATATTGGGAAAGAATTCCTCTGCTTTTACGCAGTCTCGCTTGTGTGTAATTCCAGACCTACACCAATGCAGTCGACCCTTAACTGTACTCTGAAATGGTGAGTTAGCCCTTCAATTCTCGGGCAGTTAGAGATGTGTAACAAATGCCAGTGATGCTCACAGTCCTTCAAAGAATAATTAGTAATGTATCACCCATTGGTCTGAAAGCACACGGATCACAAAGCACACAAGACTTAAAATGTGTGTTTATCCCATTTCTGTGCACAAAGGTTGCAATTTGTGGTCAAAAATGAAAAACATGCAAAATTACTGCTCCCACTTTATTTTCCTGATGGTTGTGTGTAGCTGAGAGGATTCCCTTACTGCTGACTCTGTTTTTGTGCTATGTGCTATCACTTCGCAAGGCTGGGGTCACATGGTATAGCTAGTTTGCTCTACTTAAACACAGGCTGCAACTCTTGAAGGCTGCAACCGATGATATTGCAGTGAGGGCTCCAGGTGCTAGCTGCATTGGTTATGGAGGTGCAGAGGTACAGACATTGTATATGTCTGTGGGGGCTAGCAGACTCTCAATCCTCAGCAGAGAGTGGAAGAGGTGGCCAAGAGTGACAACCCGCAGTGCTTGGATTTTAGATACTGGCAGCAGACCAACAAGAGATTGAATGACTTCATATGGATAATCAAGGTCAATGGCTGTATTTCCACACCCTATCTCCTACCCAGTGAGGTACCCACTCAGATGGCTAGTGTGTCATTCAGCAGAGTGACAACAAGGATGGTTTAATTCCTGCTCTGGCTGAAGGAATGTGAGATTTGCCTCTTCACCCTATCCTTAAGAGTGGATGACAGTGGCAAGTACCACTGCCAAAAACTTCCAAGGAAAATAGTTCAGAATGAAACATCAACTGACAGTGAGCCAATAGACTGCATTCAAGCAGACTACATAGAAATTCTAAATGATGTTTTAATTCATCCTCCAAGCTCTGTTCATTGAAATTATTTCCAATTTTTACTTTTTGGCAAAAATGTACTTTTGCAAAGTGCCATGTATTTTATCAGCAAACAGCACAATTTCTGTTGTAAATGAGTAAAAGATCTTCCACTTAAAATATCTGATGTTATTTGCCACTCCATAGAAAGACTGAAAAGCAAATTTGTTCTTACTCCGAGTGTTCAAGGTATTTGAGTTTTTATTGCAAGGTTATTTACTTTGCAAAGGATGAGACCAGTTCTTGTTTTTCTCTGGCAATTTATCATCAAACAGACAGGAACCACCCACAATAGGAAAAATGTTACGAATTTTCGGGTCCTCACATGAAGTTTTAGCTGTCTAGATTATATAATAGATCTAGACGCCATTGGACAACACTGCATCCTAGTGTATTCTAGTATATATCACTAAATTAAAGGCAATGTATGGAAAACTCATTGGAGTTATTCTTGGATGAGGAGTAACTGTTGACAAAAGAGCAAATGTTGATTTGTGGCATGTGAAAGGTCCGGATGTCGCTGACTACAAGCTCTATATGATGTTGATGGATCATATAGACTTTAGAATACAGAGGCACTTGGATGAGATGTTGACATAGTGGCAATATCACTGGGAAAGTAACCCTGAATTCTAGATTATACACAATGCTCTGTGATGTAGCTTCAAATCCCACCGTAGTAGCTGGTGAAATTTAATTTCAATTAATACACTCTGGAATTGAAAATTAATCACATGGTGCCCACAAAAGTACCTTTGATTGTTCGAAAGACCCATCTGGTTCATGAAACCCTTTTACATCTATATGTGATTCCAGGCTGATAGTAACACAGTTAACTCTTATATCCTTTATGAAAATACCTCGCATGCCATTCAGTTCAAGTCCAATTAAGGATTGGTAACAAATCTTGAGCTGTAGCCCAGTCATAGAAAAAATGTTTCAACCACACTTGATTCATACTTTTGACTATACACACTAAGGTTCTACATGAGATTATCAGCAAAACTGAAAGGGCAGGGAATTAATCTTAATAAATATTCCTAATAGCTTACCCCGGCTCCTAATTCATATATTTATAATTGGCTGCGAGGAAAAACGTATGATAAAGGGATTATTTTCTGATTAGTAGATAAGTGTGTTCCCCAGAGCTCTGCGGTGGAATTTCAAACACATGACATACGGTAAAGACTCAGATGAAGGAATAGTGTTGTGTTGATGACAGTAAACTTGAAGGTAGTAAATTGGGTACATTGGAGCTGTAATACAAGGAGAAGTAGTTAGGCTGAGTTAATGGGAAAATCTGTGGCAGATGCGGTTCAATGTGATAAAATGCGAGGTCATACTTTTTTGATCGGAGAAAGATAAATTGGGACAATTTCTTCATGATCAGAAACTAGGATCTTTGGAAGAGAAAAGCATTTAGGTCTCTGTACACAAACTCACTAGCAATTTGTGTGCCAGTACAGACAGAACACAAAAGAAGCTGAAGAAATATTTGCCTGTATACCAAGGGAGTTGAAATACACGTGGAAAGGCATAAGATCAGTTGTACAGAGCCTTAGTCAGACTCTGTTTGGAAATCTGTGCTCAATTTTGAGCATCAAAACACAGGAAATACACACAGAAGTGTCAAAACATGGTGTCACCAGAATTATCATGGAATTCCTCCAGTGCAGGGAGAGGCCATTTGGCCAATTGAGTCAGCACTGACCCTCCAAACAGCATCCTAATCCCCAACTCTTTCCCCAGAACACTGCATGCACTATGGCTAATCCACCAAAGCCTGCACATCTTTGGATGTGGAAGGAAACCGGAGTACCTGGCAGAAACCCACACATACAGAACGTGCAAACTCGACACAGGCAGTTACTCAAGGCTAGAACTGAACGCATGTCCCTGCTGCTGTGAGGTAGCAATGCTAACCACTGAGCAACTGTGCCACCTTCAAATTATAACTGAGTAAAAGGCTTAAATTATGAAGATAGTTTTTGTGAACTTATTTCATATTTCATCTTGTTTAGGGAATGGAGAGTTATCTAATTAATGTACTTAAAATAAAAAGGGTAACTGAGATTCAGATTTTAGTTTTATGCGATGTGGGAGTTGCTGGCTAGTCAGCATTTATTACTCGTCTCTAGTTGCCCTTGTGATTTTGTTGGTGAGTTGTCTGCTCAAACCACTGCAGTCTATGTGTGTAGGTTAACCCACAATGCCCTTAGGGAGGGAATTCCTGGATTTTGACCTTGTGACTGCAAAGTAATGGCTACATATTTCTAAGTCAGGATGATGAGTGGCTTGGAGGGGATCTTGAAGGTGGTGGTGTTCCCAAGCACCTGCTGCCCTTGTCCTTCTGATGGAATTCATCGCAGATTTGGAAAGTCTTACCTAAGGATCTTTGGTGAAGTTTTGCAGTGCTTCTTGTAGATGGTACACAATGCTTTTACTGAACATCGATAGTGGAGGGAGTGGATCTTATGGATGTGGTGTCAATCAAGCAGGCTGCTTAGTCCTGGAACATGTCAAACTTCTTGAGTGTTGTTTGAGCTGAACCTATCCAGGCAAGTGGGGAATATTGCATCACACTCCTGGCTTGTACCTTGTGGATATGGGCTGGTTTTGGGAAGTCGTGAGTTACTTGCCACAGTATTCCTAGCCTGTGGCCTGCTTTTGTAGCCATTGTATTTATGTGGCAGTGAAATGGATTTTGCTAGAGGGAAATTCAGTGATGATAACACTATTGAAATGTTTACAAGTGGAAACGGTTACACCGTGTCTTATTAGACATGATCATTGCCTGGTATTTGTGTAGCATGAATGTTACTTGCCACTTTTGTCATCTCAAGCCTGGATATTGTCCAGGTCTTGTTGCATGTGAACATGAACTGCTTCAGTAGCTGAGGAGTCACGAATGGTGCTGAACATCATGCAATCATTGGCAAACATCTCCACTTCTGACCTTATGATGGAGGGAAGGTCATTGATGAAGCAGCTGAAGATGGTTGGGGCAAGGACACTACCCTGAGGGATTCCTGTAGAGTTGTCCTGGAGCTGAGATGACTGACCTCCAACAACCATGACCATCTTGGCATGTGCTAGGTTTGATTCCAAGCAGCAGAGAGTTTTCCCCCTGATACCCATTGATTCCAGTTGTGCTCGGGCTCCTTGATGCTACACTTGGTTGATTACGGCCTTGGTGTCAAGGGCTGTCTCTCTCACCTCACCTCTGGGATTCAGCTCTTTTGTCCATATTTGAATCAAGGCTGTAATGAGTTTAGGAGCTGAGTAGCCCTAGCAGAACCTGACCGTTTCTTGATATCACATGGAGTGAATCAAATTGGATGAAAACGTGTATCTGTGATGCTGGACACCACTAAAGGAGGCCAAAATGGATCATCCGCTTGGCATTTCTGGCTGAAGATTGCTGCGAATGCTTCAGCCTTATCTTTTGCACTGATGTGTTGAGGTCTTCCACCATTGAGGATGGAAATATTTGTGGGGCCTCCTCCTCCACTGAATTGTTTAATTGTCTACCAAATTTGGGACTAGCCCCCCAAATGTTAGTAAGGGGGACTTTGAAAGTTCAGGATGGCTGTTTCTGTCTTTATTGTTTCTGGTGCCTAGGTTGATGCCAGGTGGTCCATCCTGTTTCATTCCTTTGTTGAGACTTGTAACAATTGATATAACTGAGTGGCTTGCTAGACTATTTCAGAGAGAAGTTGAGATATAACCACATTGCTGTGGGTCTGGCGTCACATGTAGGCCAGACCAGGTTGAAGATAGCAGACATTATTGAGCCAGAGGGATTTTGGCGTCTCTATTGACAGCAAGAAGGCCTGGAAATTGAGGTGCAGCTACAAGCCTAAGATATAACTTTGTCTGGAGATCATGTTAGTGCTACAGGACAGTCAATATATGCCAGGCCTCAGCATAGAATAATATGTCAGATGTTACAGTTTTCACTGAATGACAGACAGAATTATGGACTGCATTCCTAGACCATTAGCAAGAGTCCAGAAAGCCACATACAGGTTGACTTTCCAAGTTTCTATAAAGGGACAGGCATAATTACTTAATGAGTTGGAATGTGTTGCAGAAATGATTACTTATGAGCCACTCCTGTTGGCATCAATGTGCAAACTGTTCAGCAACTTCTGAGCTTGTGAATTTCCGCAAGTTGCTGAATGGTTTATATTCCTGCATTGTTAGACCATAACAAATAAGAACAGGAGGAGGCCACTCAGCCCCTGAAGCCTGCTCTACCATCCACTAGTATCATGGTTGATCCAACATTCCTCATATTCACTTTACTGTGCTTTCCTGTAACCCTTTGTTCCGCTCAATAGAATCAAGACCAATTGTCAATGGTTTTGTGCTCATCAGTAGATTCTTAATCCTAGATATTATTTATTGAATTCAACTTCCACCATCTACAATGATGGATTCTGACCTGGGTCCCCAGAACACGAGCTGAGTTTCTGGATTAATAGTCTGACGATAAAACCAACTAGTCCATTCCATATCCTGTTTTGCTTGAGCTATAAGAATGAATTTATCAGGAAGTAGTTTTTCATCAAAATGATTGTAAAAAAATATGGATCTCTTTCCCTTAACAGGCTGTAAATTCTGGATTGAGACCAGTAGATTATCACAGATTTGGAGAAAAGACAGGAAATGTAGCTCTGGTACAAAACAGCCACAATCTAATTGAATGGCAGAACAGGCTCAAGGGGCTAAATGACCTACTCTTGTTCCCACATTCTGCAGCATTGTAAAAGCATTCTGTTCCAATCATGGTGATATTAATGCTCGAAGTTATGCCATTTAGCTTGTTTTCGTTGGTGAAAAGGTTGAGCAATGATGTGATTGTGATCTTTAAAATGCTGAAAGGCATGCATAATAGAGATGTAAGCATTGTATTTAATTTAAACTGTGACTTCAGAATCAGACTCGACAAGTAAAAAATTAACAAGCCTTAAGCAGAAATAACGATCAGGAGTGGCTTTTGTTTTACATCACCGAATAAAAAGTACATAAAAGTGTGTGTGTGTGTGTGTGTCTGTGTGTGTGTGTGTGTGTGTGTGTGTGTGTGTGTGTGTGTGTGTTTGTGTGTGTGTAAACACGCATAAAAATCAATGGGAAAGACATGTCTCCTGTTCTTCATGGGTGCTGAGCCTTGATCCCAAAGCATTTTCTTTTGTCCCTTGTCAACATTCTAGGCAAAGTAGACTTGGGCTTGAAACTGAACTCAAAACACAGTTGAGAAGTGGGAAATAGATTACCTTATCTTCCGGACCATAATACGCAGATTTCTGGACATCCTCAGATTCAATGGGAGTCTGCACATCCAGACCATCCATCTGGGTCACTAGCACCTGCATCTATTTTCATCACCCAGTTTCCATGCCTTGGTGTAGGCATCAGGCTGATTCCTCCTGCTCAGGCCCACTCCTTGTGGCTTCTGTCTTGTACCCCACAAACTGCTGAGAACACCACTTAGAGTACCGGAAAGGCCCACAGGGGCCAAACAATTCTCCAGCCTGGTGCTCTCTCTCCCTATCATTACCTGTTGGTGGGAGCTCTGGGTCATCAGAATTTCCCAATAACTGCGCGGAATGCCCCGCTCAGGATGCCATGCAAAAGGCATAGTCGGATGTCCAGCTCTGTGCTGCAATTGGGATTTGGGATCCAATGTCCAGTGTGGCTCCCCTGATATACACAAAGAATATATAAATGATGGTAATCAAAAATTGTGTGATTCATTATTGCTCAGTTTCCACTGGCACCATGGCAATGTCATGTGTCGAGCATATCTGATTGGGATTATATTATTGGTTGTGATTTGAGTTATTCTGTCATTTAGTTAAATCACCAAAACAAAATCTCAGATTTTGTTATTCTGGATGTTTTACTTTAGAGTTCATTATCCTCAATGAAGTCTTTGAAGCTGAGGTTGGAAAATTTTGGACTGGTTTTCTTGGAGAAGAGAAGGTTAATGAGAAACTGAATGGAGATATTCAAAATCATATGAGATCTGGGCAGAGCAGAAGAGGAGAAATTGTTCCCATTTTTGAAAGTATCGTTGTGCACACTCAATACGTCCCTTTTATATTTTTTACTTCAACCCACATGGCCTCTTTTGATGGTCCTTCCACGATATCATCCCTCTTCACTTGTTACAGTGGGAGGCACCTCCAGTGCACATGGTTATGCAGACCACAAGTGGCATTTAGGAATCTGCATTCCGTGCAGGATGTCCGGATTACCAGCCTGGACTATCAAGACATACCTTATGTAAATAGACTATTGGCCCTTGCTTTTATTTTACTCATGCTCCTACTTGCTTATTGGCTAGAAAATCCTTAGTCCTGATCCTGGTCTATCTGCTTCTTTGTGAGGGTCTTCATCTCAACCACTCCTCAGAGATGTTGACTGCCTGTCACAGGGTTCTCAACTCACCCAGTTCTCTTAGTGATGCTGAGTGCCTGTGAGGGGGAACCCACCTCCCCCACTCCTCTCATTGAGCATAAAGGTTCTCAGAAAGTTTTCAGAAGATGGTGGCACAAAGGCTTTCCCCAAGGGAAGTGAAGTAGACGATGTTTTATCCCAAGGGAAGTAAAGTAAGAGTTGCTTCAAACTGGTATCATGTTGCTGCCATTCCAACAAAAAATCTAATAAACCTTCCCTGAATGGTCTCCATTGCTTTTATATCCTTCCTTTATTAAAGATCCCCAAACTGTGGTTGGTTCACTTACTGAGCTGGTTCATTAGTTTGCAGATGTTTCATTACCCTGCTGGGTAATGTTGTTTATAAGTTGGTGTGTTTCTTCTAGTTTAGTTCTAAACCAGGAAGAACTAAACGACAAGAAACATACCAACTTATAAACAATACTTTCACTGGCATCAAATTCACTAGAGAAGAAGAAAAGAACAAACAGCTCCCATTCCTGGATGTGATGGTAGAACGCAGGGTCAATGGGGAATTTCTGACCAAAGTATACAGAAAGGCCACACACACAGATCAAGTCCTAAATTTCAACTGTAACCACCCCAACACCCACAGAGTTGTGTGAAAACACTATTCAAATGAGCCACAACACACTGCAGCAACCCAGAACTACACCAAAACGAAGAATACTTCTACCAATTACTTACGGGCAACAGATACCCGAACAGCTGCATCTGACGATGCCTGTCACACAAACAACAAAAGGAAGATACAGTTCGCACTTTTCACATTACCGTACATCAAATATGTATCCAAAGTGACCACAAGACTCCTACTCCATTTCTGAAGAAGGATCTAGGCCCGAAACGTCAGCCTTCCTGCTCCTCTGATGCTGCTTGGCCTGCTGTGTTCATCCAGCTCTACACCTTGTTATCGCAGATTCTCCAACATCTGCAGTTCCTACTATCTCTGAAACTTCTTTTATGTTATATGTTTTACGTTTGATTATGTGCCGTATCTGAAGATTAACCTTTTGTAACTCTTTCACTGTAACACATAAATTTCTCTGGACCTTGGAATTCTACAGTTATTGTCGATTTAAGTAATACTTGTTAATCCTCCTGCCAACTTGAACAACTTCACTTTTCCCCACCTTTTTCTCCATGTGACAGATTTTGCCTCCTCACTCAAGCTAGCTATATTGTTCTACAAACTCTTTATGTTTCTTCACAACATACTTTCCTAAGCAGTTTTCTAATATATACAAGTTTATTTGCCATGCCTGAGCTACTCTTAACCAAGTCGTTGATGTAAGTTTTAAAATGTTGAGGCCCAGGCGCAGTCCCCTTACGTTTATGCATACTCTTTGCTTTCTACCAAAGGATCAACCTTTAATGTGATACTTTATCAAAGGCCTTCTGGAAATCTAAATATGATATGTTTACTGCTGCAAAATGCTTTCACCTAAGGCTACAGTTGGTTCCTTGATTTCTTAGACCATCAGTGCTTTTGAATATTGCAGATACGTTTTAAGTGTTTGGTTCTCTTAAGTTTTATTCGAAAACCAACACTAACAGCGGATATGCTGCTTCCTGAGAGGGAGAGGTCGTTCAGCCTGTGTTCAGTTGGCATGCTAAAATCCATCTGCTGTCTCGTTTGCTAAAGAAGCCACTTGAAATTTCAGCTTATTTGTAAATTCTGTCTCTCCTGGAAATATATATATTAGACTTGATAATTGCAGGTGAGGTTTCATCTCCAGATTGTGAAATGTTTGAAAGTGCTACAATGGACAATCAAACTCACGAGGGTTATTAAATCAGATAAGAGATATGGACCTTGCCACACTTCCTGGTGTCCTGGCTGCCTGGTTTCATTGGCCTTGGTTATTATTTCAATTTCAAATCAGTTCACATTTCATCTAATTCCAGTTGCTTTCATGAAACTTGGCCAACCTGGGTGAGTCAGATGATTCTTGTGGCCATTTTGTTATGTTTTTGATCTCTTTTTAAAATCATTTCAATCTATAAAAATCCAAGTATTAGATCAGATCAGTTAATTTAAAGATCAATAGTCCATATTTTATATCTTCCTGATGCATCGAGAAGCATAATGGTAACATAAAAACAGACTCCCCTACTGTCAGATCAAAGAAATAATACTCAGCCTCACACTTCAATCACCCAGCGCAGATAAATGTAAAGTCCAATGAAGGTAAAGTGCAGAACACAAGTTCAATCACCCGACAGGAGATATTAAATTCCTAAACATCAGATTTATAACAATGCTCAAATCAGATACAAGGATTATCAGTCAAGGGTTAAACTTCAGACAGACATCACAGCTCAGTAAACAAGTCCTAAAGCAAATTTGAAACCAAGGTTATCACAAAGCAAGTGAATGTTGAAAAGTGTGATGTTGTTCTATTTTTTATTGTTACTCAACATCTAAGTTCCTGTTATTTCTTTTATTTCTTCCAAGGACAGTACCCATAACTTTTCAGAAGTTATGTAATGCTGTTCTCTGAAACCATTGACACCAAGTGTGGACATGTTAGGACTTCAGTATTACAAACCAAGAAAACCTTTATTTTTCAGTACAACCATTAATAAGAGGTAAACTGAAAGAACTGCGGATGCTGTAAATCAGGAACAAAAACAGAATTTGCTGAAAAATCTCAGCAGGTTTGGCAGCATCTGTGTAGAAAAGGGTCAGAGTTAACGTTTTGAGTCCAAAGACCCTTCCTCAGGACTGAAGAAGGGGCACCGGACCCGAAATGTTAACTCTGATTTTTTTTCTTCACAGATACCGCCAAACCTGCTGAGCTTTTCCAGCAACTTCTGTTTTTTGTTCCTGATAAGAGGTAAGCCAACTCTCAACACAACATAGGTTTAATTCTCTTTAGGACAAGGTTAGATTTTCCTCGAATTAAATGAGTAACAAGGCAGTCACAAAGTTTCCTTAATTTAAAGAAAGAAGAAGTTTATTAACTGCCTATCCTGAGAGAAACAATATAAACGCAACATCAGGCATTCAGCCTTCATGCAGTTTCTAAGGCACTCACACAGAGAAAATGTGAAAATGGTGTAATGTCCAATATTAAAAAAATATGGAGGAATATACAATTTAGAGTTGAGGATATGTTTAAGGATGCAGGGTAGGCCGTTTAGGACTGAGATGAGACAGTTCTTCACCCAGAGAGTGGCAATTTTGTGGAATTTTCTGTCATAGAGAGGAATTGAGACCAAAGCATTGAATGTTTTCATGAAGGAGTTAAATATAGTTCTTCAGACTGAAGGGATGAAAGGGCGTGGGGAACAAGCAGGACCAGGGGTACTGAGCTGGATAATTGGCCATGATCATATTGAATGGCAAAGCAGGCTCAAAGGGTTGAATGGCCTATTTCTCTGACTTGAGACCATGGTTGGTGAGTTGGATTTTTGAACTGTCAGTAGCAGCAAATCTTGCATTTATCTCTTAAGTTCTTGATTCTCTGAAGTTTCTTGTCAGATAGTACTATCACTAGATACTTTTCATTTTGAGAAAGAGAACGTTTTTTCCAGTCTGTGTTCAGTTGCGCAGTCTAAAATCTATTTCTTCTTCATTTGCCAAAGAAGACCCATCGGGCAGAAGAAAGTTTGAAAACACGTACAAATAGATTCAAGAACAGTTTCTTCCCTGACTTTTGAACAGACCTCTCAAATATTAATGTTGATCTCTCTCTTTGCACCTTCACTGAGGCTGTAACAATATCTTCCGCACTCTATTCTGCCACCCTGATGCACTTTGTATAATACGATCTGCCTGTATAGCACTCAAAGTAACAATTTTCACTGTATGTTGGTACATGTGACAACAAGAAATTAATAAATCAATCAAGACCTGAAGATTAAAATTTTATATTCTAAACCTGCTGAAGTTTTGTTTTCCAGGTTCAATAATTCTCGGTGAGTTTTTATCTCTAACCTGTGAAGATTCTCATAATAGTGTCAATCAAATAGGAGATGAGGATCTTCTTCTGCTTCCCATCAATGGAAGGGAAGGCATGGGGCTGTCCGATTTGATTAAATGCCTTTTGGGGAAATGTTAATTTCACCTCGGATTGATTTAATTTTTGTCATTTTCACGAGACTTGAACAACCTGTATGGTTCATGTGATCTCTGTGGCCATCTTAAATCAGTATTTTATATCCCTTTTCAAAACCATTTCTGCCTATGAAAATCCCAGGAATGAAACCAGCTGATGCATTCAAAGACCAGGAATCTGCACTTTACGTCATTGTGCTCGAATTTTGAAAATTCCTTATGGGACTTGGGTGAGACCACTATTTATAGTATGTCCTTAATTTTGCCTGAGAAAAAGGGGGTAATTTGCCTTCATGAACCAACACAGACCATATGGCACAGATGCACCCACAGTGACTTTTAGCAACTGAATTCTAGGATTTTCATAAATGGATGATGAATTCAAGGTGCTTGTGTTTGAAGGGAAGCTTTTTTGTTGTAGTATTCCCATGTGTCTGCTGCCCTTGCTTTTGTAGGTGGTAGAGGTATATTTGGAAGGTGTTCCAGCAGATTCAATAATAACTTCTGAAAAAAGAATTGGATAATTATTGTAAATGAAAACAAAAGCTTAGGTTAGTGCGAATCATTGGGTCTCGTTCAAGGAACTGGATCCAATGACTTCCTTCTGTGATGAAAGGTTCAATGATCCTACTTCCTCACTTTCTGTAAACGTTGAATAAATGTCAAAGATGTTCCAAGCCCATAAATGCCAATGAAACTTAACTATTTCAGTAGCTGTACAAAGGGAGTGGTGATGAATCAGCCACGTCATCACTTCATCTTACTGAAATGACTGTGAAGAAATTGGGTATGCAATAAGCAGCCAATCAACTACAGTTTATATTGTACCCCCACATTAAAAAAAGGCCTACTTACAGAAGATAAACCATCCATATACTACCT
The DNA here is from genome assembly GCA_024137785.1 of Ginglymostoma cirratum. Lineage (NCBI taxonomy): Eukaryota > Metazoa > Chordata > Chondrichthyes > Orectolobiformes > Ginglymostomatidae > Ginglymostoma > Ginglymostoma cirratum. The sequence continues at coordinate 16,785,514 of JAHRHZ010000039.1, forward strand.
CAAAAACAAACAGCACCTTTGGGAGAAAGAGAGTCAATAAGAAGGCAAAAAATTGAATTTCTTCAAAGGTGAGGCGAAAGAAAGACAGATGGGAAAATAACAGACTCATACATAGAAGAAGACAAAAAGCTTGTAATAGGCCAGAATATCCAGAATAATACTCTGAGATTAGAAACATTACAAAATTCATCAATGACCAAAAATAAAAAAAAAACTGACATGCCCGGTAATAATAATAAATAGCTTTAGTACACTTTGTAAAAGAAAAAGAAATAATGTTCAGGCACAGGACTGTTGAAATTAGTTAATTTGAAGCAGTATTCCTGTAAGGGCTATGTGTTCCCAATTCCATGGACATGACAAATTCTCTGTGCAAGTCTCAGGCTGATCAAGGAGCATATTAAAATCATATAAATAGACTGTCACCCTCAACTCACTATGCATTCTATTGTGCACTATCTTTAGAACATGAACAAATTTTTTTTAAGTGCTTTATCTCACCCCAAAGTGCTTCACATGGATTAATTTCTCAACCTGTTTTTGCCATAATTATGAACTGAATTCTACCAGAAACCGGTTAAGTGTCAACTTTTGTTGAGGTTTCTGCCCATGGGTCCAAGGAAGATTGCTCTCACTCTTTTCCAAAACTCACCTCATTAGCTATACACTATGCCCCTATGTTGCTCACTCGTCCTATCTTCCCTCTCACCACATGCAGAACCACCCGACTCTGCCAGGACCTCTCAGTATCCCTGGCATCAGCAGCATTTTTAAGGACCAGTCATGGGTCTGTCTAATATGTCAGTCAGGAGTTACCTTTCACCATGAATATAGTGGGAGGGGAACAATAAAGAAAAGCTTCTCAGATCACACAGATGGCACAGATTCATTGCTGGTAGAAGTGCACATTCATAAATTTAACGCTATTTAAGAACTAAACTACACAGGTCACTGCTACTCTTAGCCCAATGCCTGGTGTAGCCCAAAATCTTCTCAGTGTTCAATGTGGAACCATCATTTGCTGGAAAGCCCTTAGAAGATTGAAAACATCACTTTTATTTAGCAACAGCAAAAGAGAAGAATAATTAGCAAAGAGAAGCTGCATTTGCCTTTGGGAACAAATAGGAACTACTGGGCTTTCAAGAAACAGCAAGTTTACAGCCAATGCATGATCACTGCATTGAGCTCAAATCGGGTTGTCTATTAAGTTCCGTCTGGCTTACTGCATTTCACTTGCTTTTCTCTATCATGTTGAAAGTGGTGTTTATCCCAGTTAATGTCCTCATTTTCTTCTTGGAAGGTTGCTGCCACTCTTTCAGCTTTTCAAAGTCCATCACGTCTTCTCACTGCCTGCTCCAGTTGTGTAGGGCACAGCATACTAAGATTGTGTGGCGCAGCCTGTTTGAAATACACTCAAAGATCTCCCGGACTGATGCAAACATCAGGAGGTCATCTTTCACTGACCTGTTATCTATCTTGTTTCCTTGATGAGCCTTAGTCAGAGGGGTCGTTATGGAGTCGTCAGCCATGGTTGGAAAGGATAGCCCTTGTCTCCATCCTTGTAAAGCATCCAGCTCTTGAAATGAAACAGGAATGTGAGAGTTCTCCGGCATGTAGGCATCAGGACAACTCCCAGGATATCTGGCACAGATTTCTAAAAGCCAATACTGATGATCACAGATGACATATATTGATGAAATTGAACCTTTTTCTCCTCTTGAAGTCAGCTGTGTGGTGCCATAGCATTCCCAGTGGGTGGTTTGTACGCTGTAGAGCCTCCTGCACCTGAGAGAAGCTGATTATATTTCCAAAGCCTACTGCCCAGGCTGCAGCATGGACCTCATCATAGGGAATTAAAGTCATGTGTTCTAGCCCAAATTGCATCATTGACTGCCTCGGTACCTTCCTAGGTGTGGGTTGTGAGATCCCACATGAGTTCCTAGTTAATTCTTGAAAACAGCCTGTTGCATAAAATTTTAATGCCACTGTCACCTTACAGCCACTGGGATAGGATGGCCATCTATTCCTTTAGGCTGTTACTAGTTCATTGACAATGTTCTGGATAGTTTCAGTCTATGAAAACACTGCGTCTTGCTCACCTGGGGTATATGGCATTGCGGATGATAATCTCTGGGCTTCCTGTATCTTCTGGGAGAACCTTCAGCTGTGACCTTTTCATGTGGAAAGCGTTCAGTAGTTGCAAGATGTTGTTGCTGGCCCTGGGGTTTCTGGCACATATGTTGCTCCTCCATTTCACTGCGCTTTAGTTACAATGCAGCGTCAGAAATAATAACACCTGCTGAGTTCATTATTCATGTTTGCAACGCGGTGAATCAGAGAAGAGAACTACTGTCAGCATTTTCATTATTCCCAAATGCACAATTTATTGTACCCCTTTGTGCAGTGGGATATGAAGGACTCTGATGAGGAGATTCATGGAATGTGACATAGGGACCTTATTCCAATGTATATAATATAAGCCACGTCGACAAATACGGTAAGGACTTTATAAGCGCTGTATGAATGCACATATCTTATTCAGGTAGCCCGAAGCCACTGAAGAAAAGCTGCAATGCATATAAGAGTATGTTGGCAATTGCTTACAGATTGGCGTGATAGAAAATCAGGTACATGCCATTGTGCATGTCAGAGATCTGGGAATGTCTATGTATCCATAATGGTACCCATAGTTTAGTATGATTGCTACCCACTAGAGGACCCTTAACTATGAAACCTGTTATTTATCCTACTCATGACACTTTACTACATCGAACCGAACCCGTTCCTGGGTAGGTTGTGCATTGTACTGCTCTAAGGGCCAATCCCTGACGCTTTTGACAAATTTATCTTTCTTGTTATTTTTGCTTATTTGATTTGTCTGGCCAATATGCAGATTAATATTAACCATGATAATTGTAGTGCCCATCTTATACACTTCCATTATCTACCAATCTATACCTTGTCCAACAGTGGGGCAGCTCTTTGTGGGCCTGTAGGTGATTTATAGAGTCATACAGCACAAAAACAGGCCCTTAGCCCCAACTTGTTCATGCCAACCATGTATCCTAAACTTAATTCATCCCATTTGCCTGTATTTGGCCCATATCCCTCTAACCCTTTCCTATTCATTTACTAGCCCCAGATGTCTTTTAAATGTTGTAATGATAGCAGCTTCTACCACTTGTTCAGGAAGCTCATTCCATACACTCATCACCCTATCTGTGAAAAAATTGCCCCTCAGGTCTCTTTTAAATCTATCCCTTCTCACCGTAAACCTATGCCATCTAGTTTTGGTTCCCCTACCCTTGAAAAAAGACCTTGGCTTATCTATGCTCCTTATATTTTATAAACTATTAAAAGGTCATCCCTCAGCCTCTGGTGCTCCAGAGAAAGAAGTCCCAGCCTATCCAGCCTCTCCTTATAATTCCAATATCAAGACCTGGCACAATCTTGCAAATTTTTTTCTGGATCCTTTCCAGTTTAATAACATCCATCCTATAGCAGGGTGACCAGAAACATATGCATTATGCTAAAAGTGGTCTCACCAATATCGTGTACAGCCGCAACATGATGTACCAATGATTGGACCATTGAAGGTGCCAAATGCCTTATTCACCACCCTGTCTACAGGCAATGCTGCATTCAAGGAACTATGGACCTGTGCCCCTTGGACCCTCTGTTCAACAACACTCCCCAGAGCACTACCACTGACTTTGTAAGTCCTGCCTTGGTTTGTCTGATCAAAAACAACACCTCAGATCTTTTAAAATTAAATTCCATGTGTCACTTCTTGGCCCATTGGCCTATCTGATCAAGATCTCTGTGTACTTTTAGATAACCTTCTTCACTATTCACTGTACCACTAATTTTGGTGTCATCCACAAACTTACTAACAATACCTTCTGTACTCTCATCCAAATTGTTGATATAACTGACAAACAACAGTGGACCCATAACCAATCCTTGTGGCACACTGCTGGTCACAGGACTTCTCTACCCCCACCCTCTGTCTTCGACATCAAGCCAATTTTGTATCCAACTGGTTATTGCTCCCTGAATCCCAAGCGATCTAATCTAACTAACCAGTCTACAACGTGGGGCCTTGTTGAAGGTCTTGCTAAAGTCTATGAAGGCAACATTCACCACTCTGCCTTCATCTATCTTCTTCAAAAAAAACTGGAAAAAATTTCTGTCCCTTGCCATTCCTTATTTCCACCAAAATTGATTCCACATCAAGATTTTGTGCACCTAAGTCACTACTCACAGCTGTATTGATAGCTTTTTGTATTTACAGAACGTGCCCACCTCCTTTTTGTTTTTGCTTATTTTTCCAGAATGATGAACACCTTTGAGATTTCCCAGTCTTGATCATCCTACAATCATGTCTGCTAATGCTGTCAAAGTCACATTCATCTGTATCTGTTGTACATCAACTTCTCTATCTTGCTAAAAATTCTGCATGTATTCAGATGGAGCCATAAGCTTCAACTGTTTTTTTTAACCATTATTGCTTATTGTGTTGTATTTTCTGCAGCTTCAAGTCACAATTTAAATATCATTCACCTCATAGCTAACCCGCACCTCTGCCCTCTCATTTCTTCCTGAATTTTTAAACTTTCCTTCAATTAAACTCCCTCACTCCCAATACCTCACTCATGTGTTTAAACCCTATTTACAATGTTTGTTATATGATCCACCAGGGCATTGGTCTCAGAACGGTTCACTGAAACTTATCTCCATGAAACAGCATTCTCTTCCCCAGTAGTAGTTCTGGTTTCCTATGAATCACAACCCTTACTTCTTCACCAAGCTTTGAACCAAGGATTTACCTTTAATCTTATATACCATGCAGTAATTCGCACACGGCTTAGGTCATATTCCTGAGATTATTGCCATTATAGTTCTTCCTTTTAATTTACACCTGAACTAATCTCAATCCCATGACAGAACTTCTTTCCTAGCTCAACTTATATAATTGGTGCTTACATGGGCCATGACAACTTGGAACCTTACTGTCCCTTTCTAGTCCAGAAAAGAAACCTGGCACCAGGTAAACAACACAGTCTTTGGGATGCACTATGTTTGCTGCTGAGAACAGTATCTATCCTCCTAACTACGTTATCCCTTATTATTGTCATATTTCTCTTTTCTCTCCCCCAGTTAAATGGTCCTCTGTACCATGGTGCTTTGGTCAATTCATACATCTTCCCTACAGGCTGTGATCTTGTCCACGCCAAGAGCAAGAACTTCATTGCTATTGGACAGTGGCACTGGCTGAGGCTTTCTCCAAAGCTCAATCCTGCTTCCCAATACTTGCCTCACTTATAATCAGACTGTCTGTCCCTGACCATGAACAAAATTTAACTTAAGTGATGTGGATGTATTCTGAAACAGAGTATCCAAGTAAGTTCATCCTACCTGATGTGTCCTGTTGTGTGAAACTTAGACACCAGCTCAGCAATTCTGAGCAGATGTATCTTGTGTAGCAAACAATTCCTGCAGAGGTAGTCACACTGGGTCGAACCATCATCCACCAGCTTCTATATACTGCAGCTGTAATACATCGCCATATCAGCCCTCAGTATCCTACTTCACCAATTAATTTGGCTTTTAGAAAGGGAAATTCTTAACATACTTTTTAACTGTAATAACATCTGTGATTTAATCCACTTAGCCAATCAAAGAGATACCCAGTCTACTTGTCACAGTGATATTGACTTGCTGAGCCCGTTTCCCAGTTTCAACGTTCTTGAATCTTTAACATAAGCCTTGGGATCAGGTAGTTGGGAGGGAGGGGAGTGAGTGGTACTGCTGGGTGTTTGTTTAATGCTTCATCTAAAGGGTGGATCCTCCACCAATGCTTCAGCTTAGTTCAGCACAATGCTGTATGCTAGCCTACATTATGCACTCAAGTTGTAGTGGGATGCATTTAGGCAGACGTAAACCTGTTTGGTTTTTATTTAAATGAACTGTACGTCCATATATATTTTGTGCTGCCATAGAGCAGATTTTCTCCAATTTATTTGATTTGTTGAAGGAGGGTAGTAACCACTGGTAACATTTGCAAAGTATCTTAAAGCAATGTATTTCAGTTTGATTCCCAGAGGCAATCATACATTAACTCCAGGATGTCAATTTAATGTTACAATTTATTATTCTCATATATTACTTTATTATTATCCAACCCTAACCAGTTGCTTTTCACAGATAACAATTCCCTTGGTCCCAACCGAATTGGAACCAGCACATTCAGTGTAGTATTTAATCATTTCTGTCCGTACTTTATCTTTGTAACCTGCAGCCTTGTTACTTCGAATTTATTTATTTTTAGTGAGTTTCTGTGGTTCTCAAGGGATATTTGTGCTAGAGAATGGAACATTTTAAGCGTCCTCCATCAACATTAATTACTTCCAGGTCAGGTACAGCGCAGCCTCCACTGCACCAACAATATGCTTTTTTTACTTTCTGTCTCATTTGGATATATCACACATACCAATGTGAACTTTCCAATTTGCTCATCAACCACCCATGTAATGTTAAAAGATGCCAATTCATTAAATAGTACTATACTGAGGTCAGTTTGCTAACATAAACTAATGTCCAGTAGGAAACAAGTTTGAAAATGTTGAGACATGAATTTCTCAGAGTTAGTTCGCAAAAGAGACTTTTATTAGAATAATTCTCAATGGAATTCAATGCCAAGTCCCATAAGGAAGGAACCCACGTATGACTCCTGTACATCACCCAGTTGAATCATGAGACTGAATGCCTTAGAAAATTGTCAAGTTCTTTGGCCTAATTGAGTTCCTAATTTGCCCAGACATTCACAGGTCTGAAATTCTGGAGCTTCATGTGGGAACAATTGGTGGTGGTGTAGATTTGGAGGAAAATCCCACTTCTGGTAGAATGCGTCTTTCTGCAACAAACATGCTGAATTCCAGTTGGGAGGGCATGAACAATATACTTCTCGCTACATTTTTGGGCACAGTTACAGACAAGAAAATCCCACTCATTACACTCGAATAAGACCTCAGTGAAATCCAGACAAAATGAGATTCCCATTTAAATCCTGGGAAACTTTGGTTAGCTGAGGCTGCAAGCATATCATCAGAGATGCAAGCCATCAGCCAATTCAATTTAATCTACATGATGTCAAGAAAAGGCTGAAAGCACAGGGTACTGCGAAGGCTATTGGCCTCATAACATTTTTGTAATGGCACTGAAGATCTGTGCTCTAGAATTAGTCAAACTGTTCTAATATATTAAGAAATATTGCATTCCAAAAAGTATTCCATTAAGAATCACTGGCATCAACCCAACAATGTGTAAAATTGCCCAAATATTTTCCTGTCCACAAAAAGCATGGCAAATTCAATCTGACCGATCATTCTCAAATTGGTCTTATCTCAATACTGGCAAAGTGCTAGAAGGTGACAGTGATGGTGCTATCAAGCAGCAATTATTCAACAACAAACTACTCACTGACAATCAGTTTCACTTCCAACTGATCTAGTCAGCTCCTGACCTCATTATAGACTTGCTTACACGTGTAAATTTCTGACCTCAAGGAGGGTAATGTGAGTAACCACCCTTGACATTAAGGCCGCATTTGCTTGAGTGTGGCATCAAGGATCCTTGGAAAAATGAAAGTCAAGAAGAATCCAGGGAAAGCTCACTGTTGCTTGGTGACCTGCACAGCACAAAGGAAAAAAATGTTTCTGGGTGTCAGAAGTTAGTTATCCCATTTGGAGGACATCTATGGAATTATTCCTCAAAGTGCCCCAGGCACAACCATCTTCAGCTGCTTCATCAATGACCTACCCTCCATAATAAGGTCAGTGTAATGATGTTTGCTGATGACTGCATCATGTTCATTGCCTTTTACCACTCCTGAGAGTCTCGAGCAATCTATGTCCAAATGTAACAAAAACCTGATCACTATCAAGGTTTGTGCTGATTAGTGGTAAGCCAGAACTTGATCATCTCCAGAGAGATTCCATCCATTGTCCCTTGACATTCAATAACATTACCATCACCGAATTCCCTACTAACAACTTCTTGAGGGTCACCATTAACCAGGATCAGCCGTACAAATACTTGGCTACAAGAGCAGGTCAGAGCTGGGAATTCTATTGCAAAAACCTTACATCCTGACTCCTTAAAGACTCTTCATCACTTACAAGACACAAGGCAGGAGTGTAATGGAATACTTTCATTTTGTTTCAATAGGTGCAGCATCAATGACAGTTGAGAAGCAAGATACCATCCAGAGCAAGGGAACCCCCTGGTTTGCATCCATTTAACATCTACAACGCGTTTCTCTGCACCACTTTGGCAGAAGTGTGTATTCTCTACTGCAATAACTCAGCAAGACTGTTCAGAAAGCACTTTCTAATCCCACAACCTGCACCATCTAGAAAAATACAAGCATGGGAACACCACCATCAACACAAGTTCCTCTCCAAGCCACACACCATCCTAACTTGAAAGAATACCAATATCCTTTCATTGTCTCTGGGTGATTCTAAACAGCATTGTGGGTATACCTACACAACGTGGATTGCAGTGGCTCAAGAATACAACTCAGCACCATCTTCTCAAAGGCAATTAGAGATGGGAAATAAATGCTGGCCAGACAAGTAACACCCACATCCTGTGAATGAATGAAAAAGGAAAAAACCTTTTCCAATTCTACATAAGCAATCAGAATCATTGAATCTTTACAATGCAAAAAAAGGCCATTCAGCCCATCAAGCTCACACCAACGCTCTGAAGAGTATCCCAAGAGACCCCTACTGTTTTTCCCTAACAATTCCCATGGCTGATCCACCTAGCCTACACATCCTGGAGACTATGGACAATTTTAGCATGGCCAATCCACCTAACTTGCTCATCTTTAGACTGTGGGAGGAAACCAGAGCACCTGGCAAAAACCTATGCAGACATGGAGAGAATGTACAACTCCACACAGACAGTCACCAAGGCTGAAGCTGAACTCTGATGCTGTGACTACCATGCTGTCCCTCAGTATTCTCTGCTTGCAGAATATTAGGGCAAACAGGAAACCTACAGTTCCCCTTCAATTTTTTCCATTTCTTGATATGCCATTTTCATTCAGAGCAGTCTGAATCACTGCTTCAAACAATTATCTTTTAATAACTTTTCACAGATTGACCTGCGTTGAGGCATTCCAAGCTCTTTGAGGCATTGACACTTCAAATATAATAATAACAATAATGGTAGTGTTGGGAACCTATCTCTAAATTCTGATAACAAGCATTCAGTGTGTTTGAGACTTCTAGTTAAATTATTCTTTCAACATTTCAAGTTGTAATGTCTGAATATTGTAAAATGAAACAGCTACCCTTTGCATGATTTTATAAATTGTGGTAACATCCTCTTTATTATTCAGTGTTCACTGTTTGGCTCAAACAGCAGCAAATCTATTCTGTATCAAGTCTGAAAATAACATGCTGAAGTCTCAAACAAAAGCCTTAAACTTAATTTCCACAGGCTCTGAGAGAAAAGCTGGTAAGGTTGGTTTGGTAAATGGACTAAAAGATATAAATAGGCAGTGGGAAACTTTTAAAGAAACAATTCAAAATGTTTAACGAAATATGCATTCCATTAAGAAAGAACTCAGTAGGGTAGACACATGTGGCTTTCTAAAGAGGTTAAGGATAGTATTATGCTAAGAAAAGGGACTGAAAATCTCGCAAAGATGAGAAGTATGAGGATAGTGAGTGTCTTAGAAACTATAGAGAATCACTATATAGATTGATAAAAATAGAAATAAAATGCCAGAGTAAAGCCACCAGACATATGCAGTCAGATTTTCAGGGGTTTTTACAAGTGTAAACAGTGAATATAGGTAGATTGGAGAGTTGGGCAGAGAAATGGCAGATGGAGTTCAATCCAGGCAATTGCGAGGTGATGTATTTTGGAAGATCAAATTCAAGAGCGAGATATACAGTAAATGGAAAAGCCCTGGGGAAAATTGATGCACAGAGAGATCTGGGTGCTCAGGTCCATTGTACCCTGAAGGTGGCAATGCAGGTCAATAGAGTGGTCAAGAAGGCAAAAGGCATGCTTTCACTCATTGGACAGGGTATTGAGTACAAGAGTTGGCAGGTCATGTTACAGTTGTATAGGACTTTGGTTCAACCACGTTTGGAATACTACGTACAGTTCTGGTCGCCACATTACCAAAAGGATGTGGATGCTTTGGGGAAGGTGCGGAGGAGGTTCACCAGGATGTTGCCTGGTATGGAGGGTGCTAGCTATGAACAGAGGTTGAGTAGATTAGGATTATTTACATCAGAAAGACGGAGGTTGAGGGGGGACCTGATTGAGGTCTACAAAATCATGAGAGGTATAGACAGGGTGGATAGCAAGAAGCTTTTTCCCAGAGTTGGGGACTCAATTACCAGGGGTCACGATGTCAAGATGAGAGGGGAAAAGTTTAAGGGAGATATGCGTGGAAAGTTCTTTACGTAGAGTCTGGTGGGTGCCTGGAACGTGTTACCAGCGGAGGTGGTAGAGGTGGGCACGACAGCATCATTTAAGACGTATCTAGACAGATACATGAATGGGCAGGGAGCAAAGGGATACAGATCCTTGGAAAATAGGCGACAGGTTTAGATAGAGGATCTGGATCAGCGCAGGCTTGGAAGGCCGAAGGGCCTGTTCCTATGCTGTAATTTTCTTTGTTCTTTGTTGTTCTTACAAAAAAGAAAGGTCTGTAGTTTAGAAGAAATGTTTAAAACAATGGATTTGAAATCTAAACATTTTGTGGGCGCAGTAGTAGTAAATTGCATGTCAGAAATAAAAGGTAAATAATGGGAATAAAAAGACCGGAACTTAAAAAATTAAGAATTAACAATGAATCAAATTGAAAGTCTCTATAAATGGGTGAGTTTCCTCAAGGGCTCATTTCCAACCCCAACTTAACTCATGGGAGGTTATCCCATTGGCAGGTGAACTATTAAGTGGGGACAGCGGCCATATTTCCCACCGTGACAACTTCAATTGAGCCTAAAAGATAAAGATGGCAAGATTTGGAAACTCTGGCTGACAAGAAATGTGGAAAATTTAAACAAGAGTTAAAAGGAAGCACATCTAACGCGAAGGTGGCAACCCAAGTGCATAAGGTGGTAAAAAGTTATATGGTGTGCTTGCCTTCATTGGTCAGGGCATTGAGTATAAAAATTGCAAGTCATGTTGGAGCTGTATAAAACTTCAGTTAAGCCACGTTTAGAGTATTGTGTGCAGTTCTGGTCACCACAATATAGGAAGGATGTGGAGGCCTTGCAGAGGGTGTAGAAGAAGTCCACCAGAACATTGTCGCGATTGGAATCTATTAGTTATAAGGAGCAGTTGGATAAACTTGAATTGTTTTTGCTAGAGCTTGGAGGCTGAGGGATCGAATGGATAGAAGTATATAACATTTTGAGAGGCATTGATAGTGTGGATACTCAGTCTTTTTCCCAGCATGGAAATGTTAAGTTCTAAGGAGCATATGTTCAAGGTAAAAGGGGAAAAATTTAAAGGACTTGTACAAGGCAAGTTTTTTACACAGAGGATGTTATGTGCCTGTAAATGCTTCCAGGGGAAATGGGAGAATCAGAAAAGATAACAATGTTTAAGGGGCATTTAGACAGACATCTGAACAGAGGGATAAGGACCAAATGCATGCAGATGGCATTAGTTTAGAATGGCATCATGGTTGGCATAAACCTATTCCTGTGCTGTACTGCTCTATGTTCTATGAAACGTGGGCCTTAGTGGACAACAAATTGGCTGATGGAGTATAATATAGGAAGTGTGAGGTAAATCACTTTGGAAATGAAAATAGAAAACATATTTAAATTAAAAGTCTGTGAAACATGTATGTATTGGGGTTCAGAATTACACAGTTTAGCTCAGTTGGCTGGGCAGCTAGTTTAAAATGCAGAGTGATGCTAACAATGTGGGTTCAATTCTTGCGCTGGTTGGGGTTTCTATGAAGGATTCTCCTTCTCAGCTTTGCTCCTTGCCTGAGGAGTGGTGACCTTCAGGTTATTGTCACCACCAATGGACTCTTTATAATGTGAGACCAGCCCATGGTGTGGCAAGACTATGGCGACTTTTTTACTCAGATAATTCATGTCATTGGATTCCTTTGCAGACTCTTTAGGCCGTATTTTCCTCTTAGTGACAGGCGACATAAATTGGTAAATTTCCTCACTCAACTCCTCTGTTGCTCAGATATCGCAGCATCCCTTCCCCACCTGCACCCCATGTTCCATCTACATCAGCTGATGCCAAACCAATACAGTCTCAGTTGTCTTCAGGAATGCACAGCACTGTAGGATGAATACCACTACATTTCTCCACTCTGCCACCAACTTCTCTCTGATAAATGTATCCCACACCAACCTGTTACTCAGTTAATCCATATGCCTTCTGTCTATTCACGCATAAAAGACATCTCCCACCATTACCAAAGTAACAGTGGGGCCATCCACTTTTAGCCCACTTTATATCTGCCTCTCTCTTATTCCAGAAGAAATACAGCCAACAATAGGGCATAAAGAGTCAGGGTAGTGATGGGCTGCCTGACATTCAGCTCTTCACATCTTATGTGGGGAAGATTCTGACTCTGACAGCCCCAAGTGGCTGACTGACTGTTTCTACTCCCCTGGATCAGTATCAGAGGCTGCTCTTGACATACTGTGCCAGGAACTTCAGAGCAAAGGCCATCTCCCCTGGCTTGACAGAGAACTGCTGGAAAACATAATAAGCTTCCTGGCTTTGTTTCTGCACCAAACAGCAAGGCACTATATAAGCACTTGAACTTGGTATTCATGGCTGAGGGGCAAGGAGAAAAGAGTCGAGGCAAGGCGAGACAATGCAGGGCAGGAATGCTGTATGTATCCAGGGAGGTTCAATATGAATGAGTGCTAACAAATCAAGCAAACAGGTTGGAGATGCAGCCTGGTCCAGTCCATAAGTTGGGTGTTTGTCCCTGACTGCTCAGTGTGCTCAGCACAGGATTACAATTGATTCAGAACAGAATTGCAGAAATGCATTGTAAGTGGGTCGGAGATGTGCCATGGGGATTCTTCAACATTGGCACATATCAGATGCCAATGTCTTTGGATGTGGGGTGCATATGACCAGTGTCAATGGAGCATGTCCTGAGATGTTTGTGCCAGGTGTCCAGCATGGAGGTGCTTTGGAGTAAGCCAGCTACCCACTCTGACTTTCATGTTTGAGAATTCTTGGCATCTAGGTTGCTCACAGCCTGTGGTAGGATAGGAAGCTCTATATTAATCAGGTATGATATGCAGTTAACACTGAAAAAGCAGAAATTTCTGGAGAAACCAATAGGTCTGGCAGCATTTGTGGAGAGAAAACAAAGGTTTATTGTTTCAAGTCCATCTGACCCCTCTTCAGAACTAGGAAAAGATGGTACTTAAACTGTTGGTGACAGTTGAGAGATAAAGTGTGAGCAGATTGATCCAACTATAGGGGAGATGATTTTGAAAGGTGTGTGCGTTTTACCTGCCCTTCATGAATATTAATGTTTCCACCAGAAATGTGTGAAGCAAATACCGCAGTTTGACACCACTCATGAAGCAAAAATCACATCTGTTTGTCCTGTGCACTGAGTGTAAATCATATTTTCTGCCTCTGCACATCACACCCCCACTTCCTTTCCATTATCAGCAAAAATGATATCTGCTGGAAATAGGAATGGAATGTCTGTATTGGATGTCCAGGGCTCATCTGCCATTTTTAAAAATCCCCAGAGTATATATGGCTGCTTGAGAATTTGTATCTGTATCCTCCTCACAGCTTATTTTCCTGCCTATCTCTGTATTGTCAGAAAATCTGGCCACAATATGTTCAGTCCGCTCAGCATAGGCATTAACTTCATTTGTAAATAGTTGAGGCCCAGCACTGATCCATTTGGCACCCACTAGCTAACAAAAATGATCCATTTATCCAAATTCTCTGTTTTCTGCTAGTTAGCCAGTTTCCTGTCCAAACTATAAGCTATCCCTCAATACCATGTGCCCTTATCTTGTGCAATATCCTTTCATGTAGTACTTTTTAGAATGCCTTTCAAGAATCCAAATCTAGATGTTTCCCTTTATTCATTTTGCTTCCTACATCCTCAAAGAACTCTAAAAAATTGCTGAACAGAGCTCCCCTCTACAAAATCACTTTGACACAATTGTCGTGTATTATGATTTTCTAAATGTCCTGTTACTACATCCTTATTAATGATTTTTAGGATTTCTCAAGGATAGATACCAAGCTGACTGTCCTATAATTTCCTATTTTTCTTTTAATCTTTGACCTTTGGCTGACAAAGTTAGCTCCCAACATGGTTAAGCTTCACAAAAGATAAGTTATTAGCAAAAATCTTGCAGCTGTGTTTACTGTGATGTAAATATACACTGATCAAAGGGAATTTTCTTCTATTATATCTTTGCATAGAATGTATGACTTTAATTCTCCACTTGTAAAATTTTCAAGATATCAGCTGGTATCTGGCAGCGAGACAGAGGAGATAATGAAGCTTCTTCACATCATTGTATCCAAGGTAACATAAAACTGAATTGCAATATAAACAGGACATTTGACAGCTATCAAATACCTAATTCATTCCATGACTGGGAACGATCTGCACAAATGTTTTCAGTTATATGTTACTCATGAGTTCTTGATTGACTATTTATTTTTGATTCATTCACGAGATGTGGGCAAAATTGGTAAGGGGAGAATTTGTTGCCTATCCCCAGTTCCCCATGGAAAGATAACTGGGAGCAGTCTTTCTGAACTGTTGGGTAGCTACACCCACAATACTGGTAGTAGGCAGTTCCAATATTGATTATGAAGGATATATTTCCAGGTCAGGGAATCAAGGAAATCAATCACAGTCTCATCTTGTGCCTTATAGATGGTGAGCATGCATTAGGGAACCGGGAGATTTGTTACTCACTGCATCTGATTTGAGATCTCATGGCCGTGTTACTGCTGCTGTCACCTCACCAGGCTGACAACTCATTTTAGGTCTGCCTGGTGCTGCTCCTGGTATGTCCTTCCTTTAAAGAACTAAAACTGTTCTCCCGGCTTGTTGATCATAGTGAAGAGGGTAATATTCCAGGCAGAGATAGTAGGAATTGCCGATGCTGGAGAATCTGAGATAACAAGGTTTAGAGCTGGATGAACACAGTTGGCCAAGCAGCATCAGAGGAGCAGGAAAGCTGACATTTCGGGTCTGGGCCTTTCTTCGGAAAAACTGAAGAAGGGTCCAGACCCGAAACATCAGCTTTCCTGCTCCTCCGACACTGCCTGGCCTTCTGTGTTCATCCAGCTCTACACCTTGTTATATCTGATATTCCAGGCAATAGGTTACAGACTGTGGTTAAATACAATGCTGCTGCTGCACCTCATAGATGCTCAGTTTTGAGCTGTTGAATCTGTTCAAAATCTATAGCATGGTGATAGGGCCACATGGCTCAGTAGCCTTACCACAGCTGAATCCTCCACCATCACCATTGACTAGAAACTGAACTAAACTCACAACATTAACATTATTTCTCCAAGAGCAGGTCAGGGGCTAGGAATCCGACAGCAAGTAAAAACCTCCCATCACCTCACTGTGTGTAGAAGGCTCAGGTTAAGAGTGTAATGGAGTGATCTCCACTTACCTGGGTGGGTGCAGCTCAAACGATACTCAGGATTGAACAACCAGAACAAAGCAACTTGCTTGAGTGGTACATCAATCACCACACTCAACATTCACTCCTTTGACCAGCAAAACTCAATCGCAGCAGTGCAGATCATCTGCATGTAGGAACTCACCAAGGCGCTTCCAAAAGCATACTTCAGACCTGTAATCTGTACCGCCTGGGAGAACAAGGAAGTATTTGCAAATTCCCAACAAGCCACACACCATCCTGAAACTGTAATTCCTTCATTGTCACTGGGGTTAATAATCCGAAACTCCCCTCTTAATAGCCCCAAGAGCCACAATGGTTCAAAAAGTAAGCTCACCACTACTTACTGCAGGGCAATTAGGGATGGGTAATAAATTTTGGCTTAGCCAGTGATGCCCACATCCCATCAACAAGTACAAAGAATTGAGGGAAAGGGGCGATGTTTGGATCCTCTCTTTTTGAGGATGGTCATTGGCTGGCACTTATGTAGAAATAATTTTACTTGTCATTGACTAATCCAAGTTTGGATATTGTCTAGATCGCATTATGTTTGAATAGGGATTGCTTTCAGAAACTGAGGAGTTGAGAATGGTTCTGAACATTTTTGTAATTAGCATACATTCTAAGGGATAGAAACTATTAAGAATCGATAGAAAGTAGAGCTGGAGGAACACGCATCAGAGGAGCAGAAGAGTCAATGTTTCTTCATCAGGCCTGGGGTGGGGGAAGGGAGCTGGGAAATAAATGGGGCAAGAGGGGTCGGGCTGGGGTAAATTTAGTGGGGGGGGGGAGCGATAGGTGAATGCAGGGAGGGGTAGTGGGGATTGGCCAGGAGGAAGGGTGGGGCGGACAGGTGGGAAAGAGGATGGACAGCTCATGTCAGGTCAAGGAGATGGGAATGAAAGGGAGGGTTGGACATGGGATGAGGCCAGGGGTGGGGAGATTTTGAAACTGGTGAAATCCATGTTTAGGCCAAGGCAGATTATGAGGTGTCGTTCCTCTAATTTGCATGTACCATCACTGTGACACTGGAGGAGGCCCAGAATGGACATGTCACCAAGGGAGTGTGAGGGGGAGTTAAAATGGTTCGCAACTGGAAGGTGTTGTTGATTATAGTGTACAGCGTGCAGGTGCTCCGCAAGTCTGTCACTGAGACTGTGCTTGGTCTCACTGATGTAGAGGAGGCCAGATCGGGAGCAATGGATGCAGTGGAATAAGTTGGAGGATGCACAGGTGAACCCCTGTCAGATGTGGAAAGTTTGTTTTGGGCCTCGGATGGAGGTGAGAGGGGAGGTGGAGGGAATATGTGTAGGGGATACAGGAAAAGGTGTCGGGTGTGGCGGGGTTGGTGGGAAGCGTAGAGCAGAAGAGGGAGTCACGGAATGAACGGTTCCTATGAAAGGCCAATAGGGGTGGGGGGGGTGGATTAATATCTCCTTGGTCATGGGGTCGGATTGTAAGTGGAGGAAATGACAGAGGATGATGTGTTAGATGCGGAGGTTGGTGGCGTGGTATGTGAAGACCGAGAGACTCTGCCTTTATTTTTGTTGTGGAGAGGGGTTTTGAGGGCAGAAGTGCCGGAAATGCAAGAGTTTCAATTGAGGGTATTTTCGATCAATGAAGGGGGGTTGTTGTGGTCCTTGAAATAGGAGGACATTTGGGATGTTCAGGAGTGGAACGTCCCCATCTTGGGAGCAGGCGCAGCAGAGGCAGAGGAATTGGGAGTGGGGGATCTCATTCTTGCAAAAGGGTGGGTGAAAGGAGGTGTAGTCAAGGTAGCTGTGGGAATCGGTGGGCTTGAAATAGATGTTGGTGCTCAGACAGTTACAGGAGATGGAGATGGAGAGGTCCAGGAAGGGGAGGGAGGTATTGGAGATGGTCCTGGTGAATTTTAGTTTGGAGTGAAAGATGTTAGCCCAATTTTTCCAAATAAAATGTGCAAATGAATGAAAGAGATCCAACCTGCCCAAGCATTGGTCCCACTGCTCAATAAATAGTGCTCTTTTAGAGTCCTAAGTGAGGGTGACTCCCCTTGACATCAGACATTATTTGATTGAGTGTGGCATCAAAGAAATGAACAAAAGTGAAATCAATGTAAGCCGAGGGTAAGCTCTCTTCTGTTTGGAGTCATGCTTCAAACGGAGGTTAATGGTTGTGGATGTTTGAGTTCAATCATCCTCTATCCAGGATATTGTTGAAGGAATTTTCAGGAGGGTGGCCTGTGCCTAATGAACTTCACTGTTTTATCTATGAACTTGCCTCCATCATAAAATTGCATAATATTTATTACCATATGCAAATCCTAAACATTGAAGTAGTGCATAGCTGCATACAACAAGACCTAGGCAACATTCAGACTTGGGCTGATAAGTGGCAAATAACAATTGTGCTACACAATTGCCAGGCAATGACCATTTCCAGCAAGAAAGAATCTAGCCATCTACCCGTGAACATTCAATAACATTATCATCACTGAATCCACCATCTGGAGTTTGTCACTAACCAGAAACTGGGGCAGCCAAATAAATATTGTGGCTAGATTAGACACTGGGGATTATGTGGTCAGCAACTCACCTACTTATTCTCCAGACCTTGCCTATCTAATAGGCAGGAATCCAAAATGTGATGTAATGATTTCTACTTGCTTGGATGTGTGAACTTCAACAATAGTCAAGAGGTTTAACACCATCCAGTAGAAGGCAGCCACTTGATTGGCAGGCTATCCATCACATTAAACATTTATTTCTTCCACCACTGCATCCTAGTAGCAGCAGCGTGCTAAGATGCAGTGCAGAAATTCACCAAGGATGTTTCAATAGCGTTTATTGAAATCACATCCTCTACCATCTAAATAGGGAATACACACATGGGAAGACCACTGCCCATAGGTTGCTCTCCAAGGCATTCCCCATCTTGACTTAAAACTATATTCTGTTCCTTGCTTCATCGTCACAGGGACAAAATCCTGGAATCCCTTCCTAACAGCACCATTGACGTACTTACATCCCACCATCCACAATAGTTCAAGAGGGTGATTAGCACATCCTTCTCAAGGGAAATTAAGGATGGTCAAAAATGCTGGCCTTACCAGCTGCACTCACCTCCTGTGAAAGACGTTTGAAAACTTAAAAATTATTGCCTGATTTCTTAAACATTTTAGTTAAGGGTCAGTTGAAAGACTCTATGCGCAAATTAATTTACAATAAGTAAGAGAAACGGTGCTCAGTCAGATTATTTTGTGGCCCCATAAATACTAGCCCCTAGCAACTAGAACAAGTTTTTATTGAATAAATAACTTCCCATGGAGCCTGGAGCAGCCAGAGCACTCCTCTAAATCAAAATTACCAAAATGTTGCCCAAATACCTTGACTTTTTCTTTGAAGACTTGTCTTAGAGAAAGCACACCGGTGTGTAACACTGCACCATACAGGCCAGGAAAAGGCCCAAGTTCCCTTCTCAATCTTTCTCAGCTAATGCAGCAGGAATAGTACTATGACTGGCTTGTTGAGGATAATTAAGGAAAAAATTAGACAGTCCTCCCTTCAAGAGCATCTGCTCAGAGAGTTTATTTTTGGATTTTACAGAGGTTCAAATCTTTTGAAATATTTTAGTCAAATAGCATGATGAATAATTATTTCAGCAACAAAGAACAGTATGTTTAGTATTTATAGCTCTGTGTCAGCCTGCTTTTACAGGACAAAAAGGCAGAACGTTGAAGGCAAAGGTAAGTGTATATTTAACACCATAGTTTTCCTTGTTACTAGGGAGTCCTTGAATGATTCTACCACTTGGCTTTTTTTGTGCCTGATAGTATACATGGCCCAGAATCATCACATCTTCTGGGAGAAGCTTGAATAAGTAGCATCTGTATTCACTTAACTCACTTTGATGATTGTGATTAAAGTAATCTTTACTTAAGACTGCTTAGTATAGATTATGCCAAGACCAAAAGAAGTATTAAAGAAGATCAGTCTCAGGAGAGTTCGAATAGATTTGCATTACAGGAGAAAGTTTCACCGTATGTTTCTTTTCCTGTTTGCAACTCTGATTTCTTTCCTTATTTCTACCTAGAAATGAAACGTTAGTCTCTAGGTTATACAAGCACCTGCACTGATCACGCAAATCCCTCACGCCTGATGAAAAGCTGTTCTGGTGACCCTAACTTGTAACAAATGTGACCTAGCTGTCAATCAGCTGGAGTAGCCTGAAAGCAATTTACTGAACCATGAGGTGCCTGTGCTTGGATTTTTGAACTGGGCCCTGCAGATAGCAGAGCACCAATTAAGATGTGTTGATAATTCTATCAGCTTGAAAAATTGTACAGAATATAAATGCTTACTGATCTAGATCCAGCTTATTTTCTATTAGCGCATGCTGCTGCTTATGATCAAATGCCTGGTACAGACTGAATCAATGTTATCCTCTATATAGTGGGTAATGAAATTAGAAATCTAAATAGAGGACACTTTATGATAAGTCACTGAATATGAGATTGAGTTCAGAGGGTGGCAGGTATGGAAGTAGAGAAAATAACTTTACAAGTAATGCAGGCACAGCAGGTTGAGTACATTCAGCTCATCCCATGTGATAAATCCTCTAGCCTACAGGCATCTGCCATTGGGTTTAATTTCCCCAGGTGGGCTCTGGTTCAGAGAAGTCACATAAAATTGCATTATTGTAACTCAGCTGTTAAAAGTGAATGGATTAATAGCAATATTTAAACACTGCATGCACAGAAATTTTAGCTAAATCTGTTAACAAGTAGACTGCCAGAAGAGATTAGATCCCCTTAGTATTTTATAGTAAAAGTACAACATGAATACAACATGCTTAAAAATTTGGTTCACTGATGAAAGGCACAGAAATTAGATTTTATTGACATTCGTGAATTGATGAGAGATACAGGATTGAATCTTCACAGCTCCTGAAAAATGTGCGCAATGATGAGAAATTTGAAAGAGTCATGTGAGAAGTTGAGCGAGGTCTTTCCCGATGGGAATAGCCAAAATTCGCATGTTGCAACGAAGATGTGGAGATTGAGATGAGATGCTTCATTCGTGAGTAACAAGATGCCAATTAATGGTAATTATCACCCATTATCATCCTCATTATTACTTAATCTCATCTCATGAATAAACTATCTCCCATTCCGTCACCTGCCTGATAGAGACCAGATACCAAGAATTTCCAACATGAAAGTCAGAGCAGGTAGCTGTGAACTCCAGCTCACTGTTTAATTCTCTAGACCTCCACCTTGGATACTGGTACTAATATCTCAGGGTATGTTCCACAGGCAGGAGCAACAAGCGTCAATGTCCAGCACATCCCAGCAGTGTTGAGTACTTCCAGCTATTGCGAGTGGGAGAATCAAGCTAGCATCAGACAAAAAGGATTCCATTAGCGAGTGTAGGCAGTTAAGGAGTTGCATTGGAGAACAAAATAGATTGAGAAAACTTGCTAGGCTTCTTGGACAGAAACCTTCCACGAATCTTGAAGGAAAATTACACTTTGCTAAAATATAGTCAGATTCAGCCCATAACCTTCTGAAGTGTTTTTGACTGAAAAAATTTGATCAGTCATTTTATTGTCAGTGACTGGAGCTTCCAATGTCCAAAATTAAGGGCCTCTTAACAGTTGAAATTTATTACAATAACAATAAATCTGTTAATTAAATAGAACTTTTATGATAGTACAATTAAAGTTTCATAAAAATTACAGCCTCTTTTAGAAGCCTGAGTTTGGAACCAATTTTGTCAAGAAGTCAGAAATGCACTCTAACAGGATTGGTTGCTATGAAGGAAGTTTATAAGATATTATTATTTGTTTGGGAAATTGGTTCCAAAGTAGAGGAACAATAGATTTTTGATTTTCAATGGTGCATTTTTTTTAATAAAAATAATCATTTGTTGAACAGACTGTTCAAGACAGCCTTTCCAAGAAAGATTGTGACTTAAATTATATGAATAGCTAGCTACTTCAGGGAGATAATAGCTACAGTGTTTATTAAGTGGAGCTTTTTATGATTTACTGAAAAGTAGATCGTCATAAGCCACAAACAATTTTATTTTAGAAGTCAGAATCCATACTAGCAGATCAGTTTAGTTTGTTTGAGGCTTCAAATGATCAGAACTGGAAAGAAGTCTTAAGCAATTTTAGACCCTTAAAGGAGTCTAAAATAGCTTAAGACTTCTTTAACTTCAGCACGAGATAGCTTTGGCTGAGAACATTAGGGTGAATCCAAAGAGATTCTTTAAGTATATTAAAGGAAAAAGAATAACTAGAGAGAAAATAGGACCCCTCAAGGAACCAAGTGGACATGCATGTGTGGAACCGCAGGAGATTGGTGAGGTCCTCAACGAATATTTCTCGTCTGTGTTGATCATGGAGACAGACATGAAGACTTGGGAACTTGGTGGAATCAGTGGTGATATCTTGGGGACAGCCCATATCATAGTAGAGGAGGTATTGGAAGTATTGGAATATATGGAGGTGAATAAATCTCCTGGTCCTGATCAAATATATCCAAGAACCCTGCAAGAGGCTAGAGAAGAAATTGTGGGGCCCTGGCTGATATATTTGCTTCATCGTTAGCCACGGGCGAGGTCCCAGAAGACTGGATGGTAGCTAACGTTGTGCCGTTATTAGGAAAGGCTGCAAAGAAAAGCCTGGGAACTATAGACCAGGAAGCTGATCATCTGTGGTAGGTAAGTGACTTGAGAAAATTCAGATAGATAAGATATACATGCATTTGGAAAGGCAGGGTTTGATTGAAGTAGTCAGCATGGCTTAGAGCATGGGAGATCATGCCTCACAAATCTGTTAAAGTTCATTTGTTGTGACCAAAAGGGTTGATAAGGGCAGGGCAGTAGAGTAGTCTATATAGATTTTAGTAAAGCCTTTGATAAGGTTCCACATGGTCGGCTGCTCTGGAAGGTTAGATCACACGGAATCCAGGGAGAGCTGGCAAATTGGATACACAATTGCCGTGATGGTAGGAAGCAGAGTGTAATACTGGAAGGATGTTTGTCAGACTGGATTCCTGGTATGTCTCAAGGTTCGGTGCTGGGCCCATTGTTGTTTGTTATCTATATCAATGATTTTGATGAAATGTACAAGGCATGATTAGTAAGTTTGTGGATGACACTAAAATAGGCAATATTGTGGACAGTGAGGATGGTTATCAGAAATTGCAGCAGGAGTTGATCTGCTGGGGAAGTGGGCCAAGAAATGGCAAATGGAGTTTAGCATAGATAAGTGGGAGCTTTGCATTTTGGAAAGTTAAATCAAGGTAGGAGTTTGATGGTGAATGGCAGGGACTTAAGGACTGTAATCAAACAGACAGACTTTGAAATCAGTTTCACCGTTTGATGAAAATGGAGTCATAGATAGGGAAGGCAGTGAAGAAAGCTTTTAGCACACAGGCTAAAAGGTCATCAGTCAGGGCTTTGAGTATAGAAGATGGGAAATTATGTTGTAGTTGTGTAGGACATTGATGAGGTTGCACTTGGTGTATGTAAGGTGGCATAAAAATCCCCATTGGCTTATGGATATACCCTGGACTAAAACCCTCTGAAGACATAAGTTTGTGGAAATTGCATAATATTAAATTCACCGATTCTTTGGACTCAAGGAACCATGGCCATCAACCGAACCAGGGAACAGCTGTTTTGAGCAAACTGGGTAACATGCAAGCCCATTGGCAGATGTCAGGAACAAGGGGAAGCTCGCAGAAACTAAAGGAAGACCCCCATTCATGCCCCAGCATAAACAGTGGAAGGCAGACTGCAGGAAACAAACAACTTCAGATGTTCAGGAGCCTACAGAAGTACAAAACCATTCAATTCCCAAACAGTGCTCAGTCACCGAAATACCAAACCTTCCCCACTATTGTGCGGCATGTACAATGAAGTGTGGAAATGGAGGAACACAGTAGGCCAGGCAGCATCAGAGGACCAGGAAAGTTGATGTTTCAGTTTGGGATTCTTCTTCAGAAATCTCTGGTAATCTTCTCTGCCCTGAAACTTTACTTTGCTGTGTTCCTCCAGCTCCACACTTTGTTATCTCTGACACCAGCATCTGCAGTTCTTGCTACCTCTGTACTACATATAAACCTGTTTCACCTTTGGATGTAAGAACATTCATAGTACTATTCAAAACTTAACATATACTCATCCAAGGGAAGTACTGGATGCTCTAAACCATCAAAACTATTCACCTTAATCGAAAAGCCATTCACATCTCCTCCAGTGATCAGGAAGCTCATTCAGCCCCGAGAGGAGAAACAAAGTTTGGCAGCCGAAACCAGATTTGGTGGGAGATAAGGGGTACAGCAAGTGGGTATAACTGGGGGCCCTGATCCCAGCAGTATGCACTGTGACACCAACAACGCGCTCCAATTCCAACTAGGTGTGTGCTCTGAGAGGGGCGCTGTGCATGCCCAGTGTGAACGGTTCGCGAGACGAGTGTGAGAGTCTGAAAAAGAAGCAGGCCCCGTACACAAAGGAGTCCTTCAGCCAAAGCTGCGAGGAAGGGAAAGGAGATCGGTCAAATTTACCAATCAAGAGAAAAGTTCCCAGAAGCCTCCAAGTAAAGGAATCCATGAACCTTCCACACCAAGACCAGCCCGAACCACCGAACACCATCAACTAACCACCAACCTCCACTTGACGTCTGGAGGCTAGCAAAAGCATCCAGAGACACAAGACACTGACCGGGGCAACACCGACAACATTCATCACCATCCAAGACAATAACCCACTCGCAAGGACCACCAAGAAATGAAAGAAACTGAAGCCTAATCAGTGGACACTACCAGACTGATAGTTATCAGCCCTCCACAGAGCCCCAGCCACAGCAAGAGGCTACAGAAATGAGCAAGTCGAAATGGCGTTGCACTCGAGGGATGAGCTTAAGGTCATCGAGACCCTCTAACCCATCTTGGCTAGTCTTAGATAGGGGAAGGTGGTTTTTGGGGGCAATGGTGTAGGGCACCCCTAAGGAAGGGAAGTGGAGTAGAACTTCGGATGAGCAAGTAATCTATCTCTATCTCTCTCTCTCTCTCTGTCAGCTATTAGGTGACAACCACTTACTGTAACTGCTAAACCCACTGTATCAAGTCTTGGCTGCAGGGCTTAAGTGGGTTTTCTTTACATCTGAATTATCTGCCTCCTGTGTTTTCCACCCACACTACATTCCACTACATATGCCCAGTGCCAGGACCAGGGAGCTGGTGAACAATAAATCAGGCAGCATATTGTGTTCGGTTTTGGTCATTTTGCTACAGGAAAGATGTTATTAAGCTGGAAAGAGTGCAGAAGAAATTTACAAAGATGTTGCCAGCACTCAAGGGACTGCGTTATAGGGAGAGGATAGACAAGCTAGGACTTTTTTCTTTAGAACATCGGAGACTGTGGGGGATCTTATAGAAGTATATAAAATCATGAGAGGCAGGGATACGGTGAATGCACTCAGTCTTTTTTCCCAGTGTTGGGGAATCAAGGACTAGAGGGCATCAATTTAAAGTAAGAGGGGAAAGAATACATGGAAACCTGGGGGGCAACTTTTTAGTACACAGAGGGTGGTACGCATTTGGAATAAGTTGCCAGTGGAAGTGATTAAGGTGGGTACATTAACAACTTTTAAAAGGCATTTGGACAAATATATGGATAAGAAACATTTAGAAGGTTATGGACCAAGTGCAGGGAAATGGATTTAGCGAAGATGGACATTTTGATCGGCATTGATCAATTTGCCCTGAAGGACCTGTTTCTGTGCTGGAGAACTCTGTGACTCGAGAGTCTATGATCAAAAATCAGAGGCACATCAGTGATTAGCCTAGACAACAAGCATGGGGCTGGATGAACACAGCAGGTCAAGCAGCATTATAGGAGCAGGAAAACTTGACGTTTCGGGCCAAAACCCTTCATCAGAAATGGGGGAGGGGAAGAGGGTTCTGAAATAAATAGGGAGAGAGGGGGAGGTGGATAGAGGATGGATAGAGGAGAGGATAGGTGGAGAGGAGGCAGACAAGTCGAAGAGGCGGGGATAGAGACAGTAAAGGTGAGTGTAGGTAGGGGGATAGGGAGGAGATAGGTCAGTCCAGGGAGGACGGACAGGTCAACGGGGCGGGATGATGTTAGTAGATAGGAGATGGGGGTGGGGCTTGAGATGAGAGGAAAAACAGGTTAGGGAGGTGGAGATGACCTGGGCTGGTTTTGGGATGCGGTTGGGGGAGGGGAGATTTTGAAGCTTGTGAAATCCACATTGATTCCATTGGGCTGCAGGGTTCCCAGGCTGAATATGATTTGCTGTTCCTGCAGCCTTCGGGTGGCATCACTGTGGCATTGCAGGAGGCCAAGGATGGACATGTCATCTGAGGAATGGGAGGGGGAGTTGAAATGGTTCGC
>JAHRHZ010000039.1:16812032-16947993 GCA_024137785.1 Ginglymostoma cirratum
CCCCCTCTCTCCCTATTTATTTCAGAACCCTCTTCCCCTCCCCCATTTCTGATGAAGGGTCCAGGCCCGAAACGTCAAGTTTTCCTGCTCCTATGATGCTGCTTGACCTGCTGTGTTCATCCAGGCCCATGCTTGTTGTCTCGGATTCTCCAGCATCTGCAGAACCTTTTATCTCAGTGATTAGCCTATTTGTTTTGCTAGGGGAAATTTGGAGAAAATCACATCCGTTGAATGTGCAGAAAGTTACTAAAAGGAATTGCTTTCATCCTCTTAATTATGTAAGAAATATAAAAATGAAAGCAAGAGTAATATTTCGCTGGGCTTCTGGAGTCATAGAGTCATGCACCACAGAAACAGACAGAAGATATTGCTTGAAAAATAGGTTAAATTTTTCTGTTTGAAATTCATATTAAGATCTTTCCAACCATTTCTACAACCCAATTGAGAAAGTGCATTGATTCTCAAGCTCCTCTATTCCTTGGGTCACCATAAAAGCTAATGATTTAATCCAAGGATGCATGATTCATAATTCATCTGTCTGTTAAAATCAAGTGAATAAATAATCACTGACCGGGTTCCTGTGCAAATAAATCCTATTTATTACAAATGAGTACATTTTAATCACAATTAAACAGCTATGAATTATCAACATATGGCCTTATTGGTTAAAACTCTACCCTCTTTCAAATCCTTCGCACAAAAACACAGGAAGACACAGACAAACAAAAAAAACTTTGGTTTTATGGGATGAAAAGAAAAACTGGTAACCACCATTCAATTGCAACAGTCCACATGGTTGAGGGAGATGATCCTTTTGGTGTATCAGAGCGCTCTGTTCTTCAAATTCTTTTTTTCAAGGTTCTTTCACTTCTTTGCAGTAGGCATTGGATGATTGCTACACTAACTACAAATTCTCTTAGTTGCTAGTTAAGGGCAACAGCTTACAGCGACTGGGGGAAAATAACTGGGATTTTTCAGGCTTCAGTTATTCACTCCCATCAGTTTCAGAGAGAGAGAGAGGGACAGAGAGACAGACACTTGCCCTTTCAAAGTTCTGAAGGTTTCTCCCCTTGTTATTGACACCCACTGTTGGCTGTTCAGTTATCCACGATCCAATCAGAGAATTGTTGTCGGGCTGATGGCCTTTGGCATCCAGGACTACTCATTTTAAGTTTTGGTAACTTGTTTTTAAGAGCATAGAGATTCCTTCCATAATCCTTGACTTTAAAACAGTCCTTTGTCCATTTTAGCCCTTAATCAAAGGTACAGAAAATAAAAGTAAGCAGTCTTTATAATGCAATATTTATATAGCATTTTTCTTTAAACAACTTATGTTCTTTGTTAAAATTACGTTGGCAGCTTCATCCACTGACTAACCACCGTGGTAACAAAATTGCAAAAATAAAACTTGTGATCTATTGAGTAAGGTTTCCCCCCGGAATCTGACATACCTGGTGTTACCATTAGCTGAAATTATAACACCAGCAATCATACGTCCATCCTACTTTCCATTCCAGTAATTTTGAAGCTGCCAATCCTAAGTAGCTAGCCACAGGTAAGTCATATAGATAGTAAAACAAAAGACTTAACCATGTAAGGTTTTCAATGACACCACCATGCAAGGCTGTGAGAGAGACCACTGATGAAAGAAAGGCTAAGGCTGTAATCATTTTTCTGAAGTGGTGCACTACGGTGCCCTCTCTTCACCACTTGTCCAGCATAGTCTCAAAAAATGTTGTGAAGTTTTTTTCAGCATCAATACCTCTCTCCTGTATACTAGCAAACACTGTTCCCTGAAGAGGAACACTTGAGGCTCAAGCCTTGTGTTCCACATCAAGCAGACGTTCACCTGCACTTTTGCCAATGTGGTATACTGCATCCGCTGTACCCGTTGTGGCCTCCTCTACTACGGGGAAACCAAGCGGAGGCTTGGGGACCGCTTTGCAGAACACCTGCGCTCAGTTTGCAACAAACAACTGCACCTCCCAGTCGCGAACCATTTCAACTACCCCTCCCATTCCTCAGACGACATGTCCATCCTAGGCCTCCTGCAATGCCACAATGATGTCATCCGAAGGCTGAAGGAACAGCAAATCATATTCAGCCTGGGAACCCTGCAGCCCAATGGTATCAATGTGGATTTCACAAGCTTCAAAATCTCCCCTCCCCCAACCACATCCCAAAACCAGCCCAGCTCGTCCCCACCTCCCTAACCTGTTCTTTCTCTCGCCTATCCCCTCCTCCCATCTCAAGCCCCACCCCCATCTCCTATCTACTAACCTCATCCTGCCCCCTTGACCTGTCCGTCCTCCCTGGACTGACCTATCTCCTCCCTACCCCCCCACCTACACTCACCTTTACTGGCTCCATCCCCGCCGCTTTGACTTGTCTGCCTCCTCTCCACCTATCTTTTCCTCTATCCATCTTCTATCCGCCTCCCCCTCTCTCCCTATTTATTTCAGAACCCACTTCCCCTCCCCCACTTCTGATGAAGGGTCTAGGCCCGAAACGTCAAGCTTTCCTGCTCCTATGATGCTGCTTGGCCTGCTGTGTTCATCCAGCTCCACACCTTGTTATCTCAGATTCTCCAGCATCTGCAGTACCTATCATCTCTGTCTTCAATGCCTTTTCACTTTTGAGGCTGGTGTTTAATTTGGACAGTTAAACAAATCGTCTAAATTCCTCATGTTTTGTCCTGATCTGGATGAAGGAACTAAGGGCATTCTGGCCAAGTTTGCAGATGATACAAAGACTGGTGGATGGATGGGTAGTACTGAGGACGTGGGGATGCTGCAGAAGGATTTGGGCGGGTTAGGAGAATGGGAAAAGAAGTGGCAGATGGAGTACAACATGGGAAAGTGTGAGGTCCATAAGACCATAAGACCATAAGACATAGGAGTGGAAGTAAGGCCATTCGGCCCATCGAGTCCACTCCGCCATTTAATCATGGCTGATTGGCATTTCAACTCCACTTACCCGCACTCTCCCCGTAGCCCTTGATTCCTTGCGAGATCAAGAATTTATCAATCTCTGCCTTGAAGACATTCAACGTCCCGGCCTCCACTGCGCTCCATGGCAATGAATTACACAGGCCCACCACTCTCTGGCTGAAGAAATGTCTCCTCATTTCCATTCTAAATCAACCCCCTCTAATTCTAAGGCTGTGCCCACGGGTCCTAGTAACCCCACCTAACGGAAACAACTTCCCAGCGTCCACCCTTTCTAAGCCATGCATTATCTTGTAAATGCACTTGGTAAGAAGAATAAAAGCATGGACTATTTTCTAAATGGGGAGAAATTCAGAAGTCTGAAGTGCAAAGAGACCTGAAAGTTCTAGTCCAGGATTGTCTCAAGGTAAACTTACAGGTTGAGTCAGTAGTCAGGAAGGCAAATGCAATGTTGGCATATATTTTGAAAGGACTCGAATATAAAAGCAGGGATGTGCTACAGAGGCTCTATAAGGCCCTAGTCAGGCCACATTTGGAGTATTGTGTGCGGTTTTGGCTCCATATCTCAGGAGGGATTTACTGGCCCTGGAGCGGGTTCAGAGGAGGTTCACGAGAATGGAAAGCTTAACATATGAGGAAAGTTTGAGGACTCTGGGACTATACTCATTGGAGTTTAGAAGGATGAGGGGGGATCTATTTGAAACTTACAGAATACTGAATGGTCTGGATAGAGTGGATATTGGGAAGATGCTTCCATTGGTAGGAGAGACTAGGACCCGGGGGCACAGCCTTAGAGTAAAGGGAAGACCTTTTAGAACGGAGATAAGGAGAAACTTCTTCAGCCAGAGAGTGGTGAATCTATGTATTTCACTGCCACAGAAAGCTGTAGAGGCCAGGTCATTGAGTACATTTAAGACTGAGATAGATAGGTTCTTGATTATCAAAGGGATCAAGGGTTATGGGGAGAAAGCAGGAGAATGGGGTTGAGAAACTTATCAGCCACGATTGAATGGTAGGGCAGACTCGATGGGCCAAATGGTATAATTTCTGCTCCTAAATCTTATCGTCTTGTGGTTCTCGAGCCTCGTAAAATGTATTAAAGAGACATGTTGCATCGATGTGAGATCATGATTAAAGTTAAGGCTGGGCTCTATATTTTACAACAACCCTGTCAGGAACACAAAAGATTACATCTTATGAATGTTTCAGAGGGAATTATTCTTCAGTAGGGTGACGCTATAACCCTGATGTGTGGTACCTGTCACTGTGCTGCTGAATGGAAGAGTGAACAAAGCCATTCAGAAGGTATTTTGAGAGTAAACCCACAGAGGTGTGGACAATGTGGACTATGGCAGAATTGGGTGACAAGCTCAGTGAGGCCGATCTCAACATCACAATCATCTTGCTCCATCTTATATTCTTTCCATAATTGGCATTGTGAGATCCTCCCTATACCAACTGATGATCAGTATTGATTTTTAAATGTATTGTTAATGCCACAACTCACCTCATTAATATTGAAACTCCCATCTTACCAAACATGGCACACAATCTACATGTTGGGAAAACCCGACAAGGAAAGCAGAGTGAGCATCTGGAAGGTTCAGTTCACCACTTTATCTATGTTGGAAACCAGGCACCAACATTTCAGAGTACACTTCACGAACATCAGCTACATATACACTGGCCATCCACAGGCACTGGCATCCAACATGGATCAGCCTGTAAATCCCACTTGGATCATCTCTGACCCAATTAAGGGACACTTTTGCACGTTAATGCTGCACCTCAGGTTATCATTATATTGCCGCTACAAGGACGCTTAGTTCTTAGGGAGATAAACTCAGCTTATGGGCTGAACCAGCCTGCTTATCTGGGCTCTTCACATGCCATCATAATGCTGACTTATTTTGTCCCTACTCTGATGCTCACAGCATTCCAGCCTTGCGTTGCCTTGTGTTGCCTTTTTGAACATTGTTCCCTCAGTAAGAGATACCAGGTTTGAACTATTGCTGTCTTGCTGTGTGGTTTAGCACAGACACAAAACCAGGAAGCTTGCTGTCAGCAGGTCTCTATGAAATGAGTGGAGATAGCTTTCTCTCAGCGGTTCCTGCATAATAAGTCAAGGGCAGGCTCTGATCCTGACCCAGGCCTTGCTGAGAGTGATCAGAGACAGGATGCTCTCCTCATAAGGAGCAAATGTCAGGCAGCACAACCCTCCAACACCTTAACTCTTTCTGCCACATTGTGAGGTGTTTTACTCGTGGAATGAAACGCGGATAATACAGAATAGAAAAATAGATGATTCAACTATTATTGTTGGTGTGGATGTCCTGAGCAAGAGAATGCAGGGTTTGTAGTGTTGGGAACAAAAATAGAAGTTGCTGGAAAAGCTCATCAGGTTTGGCAGCATCTGTGGAGAAAGAAGTCAGAGTTAACGTTTCAGATCCAGCGACCCTTCCTCAGAACTGGATTAGCTCTTAGTGCACGGAGTGCAGTCAGTTCTGAGGGAGATAAGTTGGATTTGGTGAGGGAGGCAGAGAAATTGAGGTGACTAATATCACGTCGACAGTTCTCAATGAACAGATCGAGTGCAGGTAAAAGGCCAAAGGGAAGGGTCCAGGCGGAGGGAGAGTGTTGGAACTGGGCGAAAGGGTCTGTGGGACAGTGAGAGTGCTCTTGTCCAAAAAAAAAGGGCACAGAGGCGAAGACAGTGGAAGAAGAGTTCGACATCATGATATGCCTGAAATTCATTTAGGGAGGGACACAAAGGAATAAAGCTGACCGCCCAGCTCTGAGGAAGGGTCACCAGACCCGAAACATTAACTCTGATTTTTTCTCCATAGATGCTGCCAGACCTGCTGAGCTTTTCCAGCAACTTCTGGCTTTGTTCCTGATTTACATCAGCCACAGCTTGTTTGGTTTTTATTTTGTAGCCTTGGGAGCTGGGATGGATGAAAGTAAGCAAGGGAAGGTATTGCGGGCAATCATGAGAATGGTAGAGGCTGAGCGTTGGTGGGAGGTGATTGCAGTTACAGACATAGAATGAGTGTGAGCTGTTGTCGGGAGAGCTGCAGTATTTATGCTACTGAATGGAAAACATCATTGACTTTCTTACTCCGATGCTGGGCGTTCCTCCAGCTGGCCGAGGCTGCTTTAACCAGGATGGCAATTGCAGAATAGGCTGGGAGCTCAAAAGGTTTTCACACATTGTGTGGGCACAATGGTTCCCATTTTTTTGTGGATACCTGTTCTGTAGTGTTCCAGGAATGGCACATGATAAGATAAGGTGGAAATCAGTTGAGATAGACACCAAGTGGCATGGTAGATAATTAATTCTGCAAGATTGGTAAGATACAGCAAGTGAGTGATCCATATATGGAGATGCTTTCTGAACGCACATAGAAAAAAAAATCCATAGATCAGAAATTAACAGAGTATGCAGGCAGCATACTGATTTCCAGCCATTAAAGGCTACAGAACAAAAGTGGGTAGGTTTAGAAAAATACATAATATGATCAAACGGAGGCAGCATGGCTTCATGAAAGGGAAATCATGCTTGACAAATTAACTAGAATTCTTTGATGAAGCAATAAACAGGATTGATAATAAGAAACAGTGGATGTAATATGGTTTTCAGATAATGTACCACATGATAAGAGCACATGGTGTTGGAGGTAGGACATGAGTTTGGATAGAGAATTTGTTCACTTGTAGAAGACTGAGAGTTGGGATAAAGGTGGGGTGGGGTTTAGTTTTTCCACATAACATCCTACAATTGGTGGTGTGTCACAGGGATCAGTGAAGAGGCCACAGTTATTTACAATATCTATTAACCGAATTGGATGAGGAAAGTGAACATGCCATATCCAAGTTTGCAGATGACATAAAATAGGTGGGAAACCAAGTGGTAAGGATGACACAAAGAGTCTGCAGAGAGATACAGATATGTTAAACGAGTGAGCAAACACATGGCAGTTGGAATATAATGTGAGAGGATGCATGTTGTCAGGAAATTAGAGGGGCTGAATAATTTTTAAATAGAGGAAGACTGCAGAAAGCCACAGAGACAGATTTGTGAGTCCTCATCCATTAATCATAAAGAGCTAGCATCCAAGTTCAGTGGGCAACATGGAAGCGAAATGGAATGTTGGCCTTTATTTCAAAGGGAATGTAGTAGAAAAGTAGGAAGGTTTTGCTAAAACTGTACAAGGCACTAGGCAGACCATAGCTGGAATGCTGTGAACACAGCCATTATCAAAAGGAAGATATCCTGGCATTAGATGTAGTTCACAGAAGCTCCACCTGGTTGATTCCAGGGATGGAATAGACTGTCTTATGAGGAGAAGTTGGAATCATTGAAATATAGAACAAAGAGAGGCAATTGTATTGAAATATGTAAGATTCTTAGAGGACTTGACAGGCTAGGTGCAGAAAGGTTGTTTCCCCTTTTGGGAGAGTCTATGACCAGACAACATTACCATAGTTTAAGGGGTTACACATTTCAGACAGAGATGAGAAGGAATTTCTTCTCTCAGACTGATGTGACTCTGTAGAATTCTTGACCGCAGGGGGCTTTGAGGCTGAGTCATTAAGTATATTCAAGGCTGATCGAGGCAGATTTTAATCTGTAAGGGAATCAAGTGATATCAGGAAAAAGCAGGAAAGCGGAGTAGAGGATTATCAGATAAGCCGTGATCTCATTGAATGTCAGAGCAAACTGAATGGGCTGAATGGCCTACACCTGTTCCTACATCTTATGGTCTTATCAGTGGCACCACGATCAACATGATCTGATTGAATGACTGTACATGTTTGAGGCGTTGACTGATTCCCTCAATTTCTAAATCCCTATATTGTTTTTCTTGGTTGCTCATCACTTTAATAGAGTGAAACATAAAACATATTTCCAACAAATACATTGCATAACGCAATAACTCAAAACTTTGCTGTAATTTGGCTTTTCAATTGATTTAGCTACAATTTTTGAAGAAAAAAATAGCTGTTGGGGTGACATATGTTTCATGTATCAAAGACATCAAGAAATCTTTGAAATAAAAAATGTGAAGCATCGACTTGACAACAATTTTCATTCTGTAAAATTCTAGTTCCTGTGTGTTCGGATCTTGCTGAATGCCTGCCAGTTTATGTGGGATTATGATGCCAATGGATAAGGAACTGAAACAGAACAGTTTTATCCATTTTTTTAAAAATCAATTTTAAATAATAATCTTATTGCTGATGTTAAACATCAAGTCATGCTGTGTTGCACAGTTATACCTTGAGTAAAAATTTGTTTGATTACCATAAAAATGGTTCAGTGAGTGCAAGAGGGGAGGTTGAAAACTGGGCGGGGAAAATAAATGGAGGCAAGGAAGCTTGTTGCCAGTGACACACATAAAAAGACCAGAGATAACAAGGTGTAGAGCTGGATGAACACAGCAGGCCAAGCAGCATCACAGGAGCAGGAAAGCTGACGTTTCAGGTCTGGACCCTTCATCAGTTTTCCTGCTCCTCTGATGCTGCTTGGCCTGCTGTGTTCATCCAGCTCTATACCTTGTCATCTCAGATTCTCCAGCATCGGCAGTTCCTACTATCTCTACAAAAAGACCAGAATTGTTTTAAAACAGTTCACTCTTCAAGGCAAAATTGATTGCACTCCTGAGGATGACATTTTACATTTTAATGGACCTGCGCTCACCATGGCTCATACTGTTGAATACCTGGTAATGATCCTTGTGTCTAACATTACTATCAAGCCATAGTAGATAACTTGATGTTCCTCCATGACTGCCACTCTTCCTTATTAAACCCACTTGTATAGGAGTTATCACATTCAAAAGCAAATGCAACGGAAAATTCAGGAATTGATGGTGGACAGAGGTGGGCTGGTGGCATGTCTTCCCCGATCACTTGCCCACCTTGTTCTTTCTGTAAATCAGGCGTGAAGGCAGAGTATGACCTGATCTGTAGCATTATCTCAATACTAGCAATATGACTTGTCAGCCATTGTTTGGAATTCTGCACAAATAGAGAGGGTTTTTACTTACACATTTATGATGCCTCTACGCAAATAAGCAGGTCAATATTTCTTCACCTGAGCCATTTTTCCACCTGTTTCATTTCACTTTTTTTCTTTAATCTGATCAAAACTCAATTTTATTTTGTACCAGAATGTTTCAATTTAGTATGCCTGGAACAGGGCTTGGCAATGGTAGCGGCACACACCTGTTTTTGATGCAGACTTCATTCAGAATCCATGTGATATTTCATCTGGTAAGTCTAATGAAGGGACATGTAAATTCAGTGGGCTGATCTCTTGGCTCAAGATTTCATTACGTCTTCTTGTTCTGCAAAACACAACTCTGAAAAAACTAAATAGCAAATTTTAATTGTCATAACACCAGGTACTATCAAGGATGCATTAGAATGGACAGTAGTATGCTCATTTCACATGAGCATAAGACAATAAGAGATAGAAATACAAGCAGGCCATATAACCCGTGATTCTGCTCTGCCATTTAATGGAATCGTTATGCAAATCCAAAAGGCTTAAGTTCAAATCTCAGCATGATAGTTCAAATTTAAGTTTCTTCTAAATTTAAAAGTATAAAACGCTGATATCAGTAAAAGTAATCAAAAACTTTTTTTGGATTGTGAATTATTAAAAAAAAATTGCTTAATATCCTTCAGGGAAGTTTACTGTCCTTGCCTGACCTGGCTTATCAATGATTGCAGTTTCATTCCAACATGACTCATTCTTAAAAAACTACATAGAATGTTGTAAAAAAAAATCTCAGCAGGTCCGGCAGTGTCTGTGGAAGGAAAAACAGAATTATATTTTTGAATCTGGTATGAGGCTTCATCAGAATTAACCCTTAACTGCCCTTTGCACTAGCAGATGAAGTCACATAGTTGGATCAAACTGCTTCAGTTGTACAAGGAAAAGTCCCACTATCATAATTCCTGAATAATGAGGGATGGATGCCTTGGTCCCAAGAATAAATAAACATAAATGTGTGAATGCAGCACAGGATCATGAGCTGAATACCATTCCTTCAATTTCTGTGAAGAAGCATAAGGTTATTGGCCCTTATTTCAATTTAATTTGGCAGTGTTAAGCTGTATTTCATTGAGTTCTTTATTCAGGTGAAGATTTCACATTGGCACATTGAAATTATAACCAAATTCGAGCCAATAAATAGCTTCAAACCATACTGGAAATGGGAAAGGCAATTTTGTGGTCCAGTGCACGGAACAGATGCAGAACTTTTGTGTTTTTTTTTAATAACTGCACAAAGGCCAGTGCAAATGAATTTACCAATGGAAGGCAATCGACTGTATAGTTCTATTTTTCATGAATTTTGCATTGCCTTATAGTAGCTATAACCCCTAATGTAACTGTGTCAGGGTTTCACTGTCAACAATCCAGCAAAGTAGCACAATTAGGCTCTTGTTTCTTTCCCTCCTTATCTTCATAACAGCAGTCTAAGAAATTGTGGAGAAAATATGCAATCTCTGTAATGTCACATGGCAAATGTGTGATTAGGCTCCTTAAAATTGGAAAGGTACCATCTTTTAGTCAAAGTTTGGTGTGTGGGAAACATTGAAAATAGTCTAAAGTAGAGAATTATTTCTTTCTTTTTAACTTGAGTTGATGTTTCTTTTTGGTTCCAATACATCCTTGTCTTAACTTTTAATTCATGGGATGTGGGTGTTATTGTCTGGATCAGTATATATTGCCCATCCTTGGAGATTTTGTATTTTTTTTATTGTATGAAGTTATTTTAGCTTTTGAAAAGGGCTGTTTATAATTTCTCCAAACAATTTCTCCACTGCCACAGCCACATCTCTCACTTTCACACGTTTTTAAAATCCACTTGTAGTGTCTCCCTGCCCTGTGCTAATTCTCACAGAAATCATGGATGAGTAATCTGTACCAGATCTCCATTAACATCACTGAAATAGACTGCTGAAAGAAAAAGATTGTTTAATACAAAACCTGTAATTTTATCTTACTGTTTCTGAATGAATGCAATAGGATAATGACTGGGGCATTAAACATATACATAATTAGGAAAGCCATCCACCTTGGTGTCAGAATTAATATTTGAACTTAAGACATGAGCTCAGTATGCACAGTTAGCTCACTGCTAATGAAAAATAGGAACTGTAGTTCCCAGTTACAGACTATTTGATGATACTTTACATGAAATAGCACAATTTCTACTTTCCTTCCCTCCTGGTGAGGATACTATCAATTGTTGTTATTGATGATATTATTGAAATGGCAGGGTTTGTGTTCCTGACTGCAATAATGAGCATTTAGATTTCCACGGCGTTATCCCATTAGCTACAATGAGTGCATGGGAAATACATTGTCTGAGCATTAGCATTATACAGTCAAAAACCGCTTAGATACTGGGTTACACTGCAGAGTAGGCTATGTTACTAGATTAGTTGGTATAGAGAATGAATTTAATTCCCTGCTCTATTCAAAAATTTGGATGTGTGTCTGTGCTCCACAAGATTCTAAGATGTTCCACTATAGCCCTACCCAAGTCTGTCCTAGATCATCAGATTGGACACTTAAATTTTGTGGCTAAAATACATCTTTAGTCAACCACAGCTGGTGTTGTCTTATAACATCAAAGTCATCCACTGGACCTATTTGGGATAATTCTTCTCCTTGATACTGATCCAAGTTTTTTTTTAATTCATATGTGCGATGTGGGCTTCGTTGCCTGACAGCATTTATTGATCTTCCCAGTTGTTCTAGAAACTGATACCATAAGGGAAGAATACCTTGACAAAAAATCTGCAGAAGACAGGCCCAGTATTGTTTAATGGTGAAGGTTTATTACATATTAATTAATAAGTAGTTGCATTACCTCTGAGATAGATGATATTTTCTTATGAGATATTAGATTCAACATAACAATAAGCATACATTCCTACTTCTGAAACATTCTGGTACACAGAAATAAACAACTAGAACTCTGGTTAAAGACATGTACATTTATAAGGTCCTCCCAGGAATAGTCCGTTACATCCTGGTGAGTGAAGCTTATGTCAAAATCTCTTATCTGTTCAGGTACCAATTGTCTATACAACAGAGTGGACCTTAATGTATTCTCCAACATTAAGGCTTTCATGATCATTAACTTATACAGAAAGGTGAGATCCAGAGAACTGCAGTTCCTATTTTATTTAATTATCAATGAAATGACTGCACATGCTGAGCTCACATCTTCGCTTCAAATATATAGTGTTGACACAAAAGTGGAAGGCAATCCCAGTTATGTATGTATTCAATGTCCCAGTTATTCTCCTTTTCGCATCCATTCAAAAATAGCAAGGCAAGGTTCCAGGCTTCATTTTAAAAATCCTTTTCTTTTGTCAATTTTCACTGATCTCTGTTTTCAATATTAAACTATCCTGAATAAAAAGATTGCAGGACAAATTAGCCTATCATATCTCTGCTGGCTCTTTGAAAGAGCCATGTAATCCCACTTCCTGAGTTTTCCCCATAGCCCTGCCTTCATTTCCCCTCAAGTACTCATCGACTTCCTTTTTGGAAGTTACTCTTGGGTCTGATTGCTTCATCCCTCAATGCAGTGCTTTTCAGTTCAGAAAGAGTCAGTCGTGCTAGTTTCACAATGAAGCTTATGATACCGACAAGATGGTTATGATAAGGAATGTCTGTAAGAGGTCTAGCGATGAGAATCATGTGGAAAGCTGATGTCAGGACAGTAATTTTAACAACAAGAGAACTGGAAATTTGTAATGTGACATATGCACAAAACTCATAGCAGCATTCAGAATGCAATCCAAACAGCATGTACCTGAGGCTGATAGTAAAGGCAAGAAGAAGTGCCTACCTTTAATTGCCCTGTTAGTGGCCGACCTATTTAGGGCTAGACCTGTCACAGAATGTAGAAAACATAAGCCTGCTTAGCGATATTATTAGGCAAAAATGAGAAATTACTCTTCATCTCAGAGGACAACATTTCCAAACAAAAGTGGGTGAGTTGGAGTTCAGCTGGCACCAACATCTGTAAAAGGACATACGCAACAGAAGTCCTGATGGTTTCAGCCAGCACCTAGTAGAATGTGAATGAACAGCATAATCTTATCAGAAAGAAAGACAGAAATTGCTGGGAAAGCTCAGCAGGTCTTGCAGCATTCGTGGAGAGAAATCAGAGTTATCGTTTAGGGTCAAGTGACCCTTCCCTCCACAGATGCTGCCACATCTGCTAAGCTTTCACCAACAAATACTGTTTTTGGTTCTGATTTACAGCATCCATAGTTCTTTTGGTTTTTATTTGGTAGAATCTTATCCCCCAGTTAGGCAGCTTGAGACCCGAGAGGTGAACTAAAATGATCTAGTGCCTGCAAGTTTGGTTTACTTCTGCAAAGCAAGAGATAATGTTGATAAGGGCATCCAGCATTGCTCCTGTTTGGTTGCTGTTATAAATGTAGAAAACTAGGAGCAGGAGTAAGCTATTTGTTCCTTCAAACTTGCTCTGCCATTCAATGTGAATATGGGTTACATTCTAATTCAATGTCATAATCTATCCATATCTCTTGGTCCATGTGAAATCCAAAATTTATCAAATTCTTCCCTGAATATATTCAGTAACCTGGCTTCTCCGGCCTTCTGTGGTAGAGAATTCTGCTGGCTGACCAACATCTGAGTGAAGAAATAGTTCGTCACTTGAGTCCTAAATAACCCAATCCATGTCCTCAAACTGTAACCCCTGGTTCTAGACTCCCCAACCAGGGGAAACATCCTCCCTGCCTCTAGTCTGTGTATCAGTTAGTACTGAAGAAGTGGCATAAGAGTTATTTTTGTAAGCAGTTATGAAGTTTGAATTAAAATAAAGTGGTCAACAACATATTTTTCAAACTTTAATTAAACTGTTATTTCCTCACCCTCTCTTCGCAATGCGGAACCTCACTGCGACATGAACAACGATTGGGAATTTGGAAATAGGCCTCATACAGCCCACATACATGTCATTCAGTCTGCTAATGTGCCAGGATCCTTGTGGTGTATCCTTTTCAGCCTACATTCAGGTCATCCAATACTCTGTTGACCATGCCCTAAAGTGCACCAAGTCCTGTTTGCCTGTCACCCCATGCTCACTGACTTCCATCGGCTCTCAGCTTGCCAATTCCTCCATTTTGAAATTATCCCCATTGGTTTTAAATCTCTACATGATCTCAATTCTCCCTGGCCAGAATTTTCTTCACTAAGTGTGGGGCCAGATAGTTAAATTAAAACTGAAGGCCTCTACATTCCCCACGATGACAAGCCAAACACCCTTATAAGAGCTGGTAGGTGAGCATGGGTGCAATCCTTGGCCTATCACAAGTCTCAACTCTGGCTTCGCAGGTCAAAAGCCAGTCAGAGACCAGCAATGTCTGCGTCCTGAAGTGGCCTGCATCTCAAATGATCTAGTGGTCTTTCTGCAGAGTGGTGTTGCCAGGAAAGGCATTCTGGAGTGGTGTTAGAGCTAAAGGTAGAGGTTGACTTAATGAGGATAACATGTTGGCCTCCACCCAATCTGAGTGCCCCTATGTTGGGGCAAATGTGAAGTTGACCACTAAATTAATTGGTGACGGGTAATGAAGGTCACCCATGACCTCACCCAGAACATAAATGATGAGATGGCAAAAGGGGACTGGTTATCTCTCTAGGGTCACGTCACTTATTTATTTCCCCTTTTCACCATCTCTCCCACCACTTTCAGGGTGGGGATATTTCTCCGCCTGTCTTTGCAATCCTTCTGGATCTATAAACCTCCAAGACATCTATGTCCCTCAAATTGTGTTCTCTTTGAGCATTCCCAAGATGAACTATTCCACCACTGTGTCTTCAATATTATGGATCAGTCTTCTTCCTATCAGTGTCAGTGAGTCTTCCATACAGTTACCATCTCTGTCTCACGTTTTACAAAACAAAATAAGCAAACAGAAATTGCTGCAAATATTTGGCAAATTGGATAAAACATCTCTGGAGAAAAGTGAGGATAACATTTCAGGCATTTTTTTCCTTCTCAGATCCAGAGGAACACAAAGTTTCTTCAAGAAAGGCATCCCTGAAAGAGGACTGACGGTGAATTGAATATAGAAGTTTAAAACAATAATAGACAAGACAATCTAGAAACTGGAAATGTATTCAAAATATTATCTCTCATTCTCTCCTCTTACATGCTCTGTCTGACTTGTTGACCGTCACTGGAATTCTCCGATTCTGCGTCTGATTTTCAGACTCTTCAGGCATTTTGATTTCTGTTTCACAAGAAGATAAAATGCATTTTGCACATATATATTTAAAAAATAAACAAGTTTAATAATCAATGGTTTGATTTCAAAGTAATTGCAAACCGAATCTCTTGTGAGAGAGGTAATAAGGCACTATTGAAATGTAATCACACTTGGAGTATAAATGTTGGGAACTGTACTGTTTGAGAGTACAAGCTACACTGTAGGACCTCATTTTTGTACTAATTCAGATTGCCCTAAGTAGAAATGTGAATGGACACATGTAAGAACTATACATCGTCCCTATAAAAAAAGAACTTTGGATCCTGGTAATCAAAAACACAAACAGAAATTGCTGGAAAAACTCAGCAGATCTGGCAGCACCTGGGGAGAGAAAGCAGGGTTAACATTTCAGGTCTAGTGACCCTTTTTCAAAACTGATTGTAGCAGAGTGAAGGTTGGTATATGTGCTGAAGGCAGAGTGAAGCACTAGAGCAAGCCTGAGATGGAAATGTTGGCCAATGGCATTGGTGACGTGTTGGGTCATTTTTGCAGACAGAATATTGGTGTTCTCAAAACAGTCACTCAGTCTACATTTTGTCTCCCTAATGTAGAAGAGTCCACATTGTGAGCAGCGCATAAAGTAGTTTGAGTGAATACTTCAAGATAGAGAGAAGTGCAAGTAAATTGTTGTTTCTCATGGAAGGTGTATTTGGGGCCATGGATAGTGAGAATGGAGGAAGTAAATGGACAGGTGTTACACATTCTGAGATTGCAGGGGAAAGAGCCATGGGGCATGGGGAGGTGCTGCGAGTGGAGGATGAGCGAACCAGGGTGTCCCGGAGGGAATGGTCCCTACGAAAGATTGAAAAGGGAGGGGAGGGGGATATGTATCTGGTGGTGGCATCCCTGTGGAGGTGGCAGAAATGCCAGCTAATGATCCTTTGGACATGGATGCTGGTGGAATGGTAAGTGAGGACCAGGTGGATCTTATCGATGTTGTGGGGGGTAAAAGAAGGAATGAGGGCTGAAGTGCAGGACATTGGTCAGATACAGTTAAGAACTCTGTCAGCCACGGTTGGAGTGAATTCGTGGTTGAAGAAGAAAGTGGACACTTCAGAGGTCCCTTTATAGAAGCTGGCATCATCAGAATAGACGCGATGGAGATGGAGAAACTAGGAGAATGGAATAGAGTCTTTACAGGAAGCGGAATGTGAGGATGTATAGCCCAGGTAACTGTAGAAGTCAGTGAGTTTGTAATGGATTTTGGCGGCCAATTTTCCCCAGCAATGGAAACAGAGATGTCGAGGAAGAGAAAGGAGGATTCAGAGTTGGACTAGGTGAAGGTGAGAGAAGGTTGGAAATTGTAAAAGAAACAGATAAACTTTTCTAATCCCGAACGAGAGAGGGAACCAAAACTGATAATGTCATCAATGTACCGGAGAAAGAGTTGTGTGTGTGGACCCAAGGAGAATTGGAACAAGGAGTGGACTGTGTACCTCACAAAGAGACAGACATAACTGGGGTCCATGCAGGTATCCATTGCCACACCTTTGACCTGAAGCTCGTGAGACAAGTTAAAGGAGAAGGTGTTCGATGTGAGAAGAAGGGTCACTGGACCCGAAACACTAACTCTGCTTCCTCTCCTAATATATTGCCAGATTTGCTGAGTTTTCCCAATAAGTTCTGCAAATGTATAATTCTGTCTGTCTGCCCAAAATCCCAATGACACTAACAGAAGAACAGAAAATTCCCTTAATTCCTGAGTCTTCATTCCTCCCTTCAGGATGTCACCAAAACCAGTTAACTAGTCATCTCTTTTGTTGCCTGAGTTCCAGTCATGTACAATTTAGTCTGAAATGCTTATCTACATAATGTTGGTTAATGCAATGCTGAGTACATTGTGATATCTTGAGGATGTAAGCAAAAGTCCTCATTGTGAATGCATTTCGCGTCAGCTCCACAACAGACCACAAATTGTACCCAACCAATCTGAAATCATCTCTATCTGTGCCAGCCTCTACAATCAATTCAGCGAGGAAAAAAAACATGATATGGGATGGTTTGAAACCATGCAGATCCCAACGTCGCATCTCACTTTGTACTGAGTTAGCTGATTTTTCTGGATGTTGGAAATTATAATTCTCATACTTGGTGTCAGTGGACTTGGTAAGATAGAAGGCAACAATAATCAAGCTCTTGACTTCTATAGTGCCTGTTGCTCAAAGCAAAGGTACTCAACATGCAAATTAACTGATATTATGTAGATTTCAAGAAGGGACATGATCAAGACTCGGTGTGATGCTTCTCCTTTAGTTGATCACCTATTGCAATTAACTATTTAGACTTGCACAACTGACATACAAAAAACTGTAATGCAGCAAGTCATGCCTTCAGGAGGCAAAAAGGGAGAGTTGAAGAAACAGGCTGATTGAAAGCTGTGTAATTCATTTGTGTTTAAGCAGTACTTGTGTTTTGTTTAACAAGCATGGGGCTGGATGAACACAGCAGGTCAAGCAGCATCATAGGAGCAGGAAAACTTGACGTTTCGGGCCTAAACCCTTCATCAGAAAATTTTTTTTTCAGGGAAATGTGCAATGAGATCTAAACATCTGCGCACGCTAGTTGCTGAAGGTAAAGCTGAAGTTGCAGCAGGTGGCAAAGAAGGCAATTGGTACGTTGGCCTTCATCGCAGTGGAGTTGAGTACAGGAGCAGGTATGTCCTCCTGCAAATATACAAGGCCTAGGTAAGCCCAGAAAATTTTTTCTGATGAAGGGTTTAGGCCCGAAACGTCAAGTTTTCCTGCTCCTATGATGCTGCTTGACCTGCTGTGTTCATCCAGCCCCATGCTTGTTATCTCAGATTCTCCAGCATCTGCA
Source organism: Ginglymostoma cirratum (assembly GCA_024137785.1). NCBI lineage: Eukaryota > Metazoa > Chordata > Chondrichthyes > Orectolobiformes > Ginglymostomatidae > Ginglymostoma > Ginglymostoma cirratum. Next base: position 16,830,131 of record JAHRHZ010000039.1, read on the forward strand.
GTACCTTTTATCTCTTGTGTTTTGTTTACTGCTTTTCCACCACAGTATCTGATTTAATAATTTACAGGTGTCTTTAGAAACAATGCCAAGGTTCCTATACTTCAACTGTATGTGAGAAAAGCAAAAGAATGTCGTCAAATTGCTCTACTATTCAATTTTTCCTTGATAAAGTATACAGTTTTAGGAGCACAGGAAAATAGAGTGTAGGAGCAAGAGTAGGCCTTTCAGCCTTTCAAATCTTCTCCACCATTTAATAAAAGCATGATGAAGGGTCTAGGCCCGAAACGTCAAGCTTTCCTGCTCCTATGATGCTGCTTGGCCTGCTGTGTTCATCCAGCCCCACACCTTGTTATCACTGATCTCATTGTGGTTTAGGATCCACTTTCCCGCCTACATCCTTGCTTTCAAAAATCTATCTAACTTAACCTTAACTAAATTTAAGTATGCAGTCTTCACTGCCTTTTGTCCTCTGATGATCCTTTAAGAGAAAACATCCCATTTCTGGCTTAGAAAGAGGACCTTTTTATTCCCAAATGTATTATTTCAAAGTTGTAAAACTTCAGTCAATTTTGTATTTCACAAAAACCCAACTACGTTGTGGAAGGACATCAGCAACAGGAAATGCAATGATAATGTAAAGAAGTGCAAAGTCGTAATTACTGTAGTCATAAAAGCATATTATTCATCTTTTTTGGTATGAGATGCTTGTCTATATGTTATATTCTTCTTCAATATGCTATTGTTATTTAACACATGAGATGAAATTGTGTGGTGTAGTGATGATCATGTATTAATATTAATAAATTTGTGTGAAAATCCTCAGAAGATAGTACTGCTTTTAAAATAAATAATTGATGCCTTTGGTAAACCAGTGAGCAAAGAAAAGTCACGCAAAATCACTAAAATCAGAGAAGATGATTGCAGCAAAGAGCCAATATGACACTGAAGGTTAATGGGGAATAGATTCGTTCCCGACTTACAAATATATTGTTGCAGTGTATTTACAAATTGAAAGAGAAACCCAGCAATGACTGTCCTTGTACCCAAGTTGACACATGCCTCTGTTTCTGCTCCAGCCTTGATGACCCCATCCCTTTTTGGCAATGATCCCCATTTTTACCCCTACAGCCCACACCCTAAATCTCTCCACTGTTCAACACATGGTCTCCCAGGCTGGATTTGTCCCAGAGCTCTGAGAGACTTCAACAAGCAACTCCCTCCACATTACTGACCAGATCCCTGGTCGCCGTGTTTGTCACTCCCTGACTGATGAGACGTGATTTCTCTGACTGTTTGTGATGGACCTAGAGTACCTACATTGCCCACTCTCCAGAATGCAGTTGGACAATACCCCCGACTGTAACTGGCTCAAGTGAACAACTTTCCACAGTCAATCCTTTGGACTGTGTCTGTAACTGATGGTACTGGGGCCCCCAGCTGACAGCATTGTGATTATTATTGTCATGAGGGAGGCAATGGCCTAGTGGTATTATGTGGGGTAATAGCCTCATGGTGTTATCACTGGACTGTTAATCCAGAGTCCAAGAAAATGTTCTGGGTTTCAATTCTGCCACAGCGGATTTAGATTTAATAAAAAAAACCTGGAATTAAGAACCTACTGATGACCATGAATCCATTGTCAGAAAAGCCCATTGGTTCACTAATGTCCTTCAGGGAAGGAAACTGCCATCCTAACCTGCTCTGGCCTACATATGAGTCCAGACCCACAACAATGTGGTTGACTCTCAAATGCCCTCTGGGCAATTAGGGATGGGTAATAAATGCTGCATAAAAGCGACACTCTTGTCCCATGAATGAATAAAGAAAAAAAGTTGCTTGATTGGCACTACATTCACAAACATCTACTGCCCACTGATGCACAGTAACAACAGAGTGTACCATCTAAAAGATGATGCTGCTGAAATTCAACAAGGCTCCTTAGACAGCATCTTCCAAATCCATAATCACTTCCATCTAGAAGGATAAGGGATGCTCAGGAAAATGACCCCCTGCAAGTTCCCTTCCAAGCCACTCACCATCCTGACATGGAAATACATCACCATTCCTTTAGTGTCAAAATCCTGGAACTCCCTGTTGCACAGCATTGTGGGTTTATCTACATCACATGGAATGAACAACGCACATGGACTGCAGTGGGTTATTGACACAGGGAAATGTGCAATGAGATCTAAACATCTGCGCACGCTAGTTGCTGAAGGTAAAGCTGAAGTTGCAGCAGGTGGCAAAGAAGGCAATTGGTACGTTGGCCTTCATCGCAGTGGAGTTGAGTGCAGGAGCAGGTATGTCCTCCTGCAAATATACAAGGCCTAGGTAAGCCCATACTACTCTGTGCAGTTTGGGCATCCTTGTCTGAGGAAGCATGTTCTTTCTACAGAGGACATGCAGTAAAGGTATTGCCAAACTGATTCCTGAATGGTAGGACTGACATCTGAGGAGAATAATTTAGGATTGTATTCATTGGAGTTCAGAAGAATGAGGAAGATCTCCTAGAAACTTCTAAAATTCTAACAGGACCAGAGAAGATAGATGCAAGATAGATGTTCCCAATGTCAGGGGAGTCTAGGACTCCGGGGGAGGGGGTGGGGGGTCACAGTCTAAAAATACAAGGCAAACCATTTAGGGACTGAGATGAGTAAATTCTTTACCCAGAGTAGTAAATGGAATTCACTATCTTAAAAAAACATTCAAGGCCAAAACATTGTTTCCAAGAAGGATATAGCATTTGGGGCTAAAGAAAATAAAGGAAGTGGGAGGAAAACTATGGAGTGGAAAGTTCAGCCACGATTGCAATGCACAGTGGGGTGGGTTTGAAGGGCTGAATGGCCAATTTCTACCCTGATTATTCTATGTTTCGATGATTCAAAAAGGCAACTCATAACTAACTTCTCTAGAGCAACTAGGGACAGGCAATAAATGCTGACCCTGCCAATGGCAGTGACATCCCATGAATGAATAAAAAGAAAATGATCAGATCAGCCATGATTTCATTGAGTGGTGGAGCTGATTTGATGGGTCAAATTGTCTACTTCTGCTCTTGCATCTTACAGTCTTATAGTATCGATCCTCTTTAAAGACAGTACAGTTTTGTGAAAGAGGAAATCCTTCTACACTGCTGCATCTATTATCATCCCATCATTTAGGCCATTAGTTCAAATTCATAATTTGATAAAGGACTAAAGAAAACTCAGGTATCTACAGATCTGTTGGTATTGCATCAAATGAACAGAATTCACCTGATATCAGAAAAGTAGGCTGCAGCAATCAGGGAACTAGGTGTCACTGGCTATGCCAGCATTTATTGCCTATCCCTAACTGCCCTTGACAAGGTGGTCATCAGTTACCTGCTTGAGACACTGTAGTGTTCCCAATGTAGAAACACCCAGTTAGAAAGGGAGTTCTGGGATTTTGACCCAGAAAGGGAAACACCAAAGAGAAAGGGAGCAGGTGAAAGATGCGGCAGCCAAGAATCATGGAAGTATGAATTCCCAGCTGATGCATGAGCACACCATTTTCTACAATATCTCCTCCAAATCCTGGAAATCCTTTCCTAACTACACTGTGGATGTCCTAACACCTGAAGAACTGTAATTGTTCAAGAAGTTAGATCACCAACATCAACGCTAGTGTAATTGGTCATGGGCAAGAAATGCTGGCCCAGCCAATGATGCCCTTATCCCATGAACAAATAATAAATTTACAAAATACATGGCAGCTTATAAGGTTGAACAGTTTCCACTTTTGCTATCTCAGATGTATCCTCAGCATCCCTTGGCAGGGCAAGATCACCAACTCAGAAGTCCTGGAGTGTGCTAAGCCAATGTTACTGTGTGGGTCAGCCCTGTAGATTGATTGGATTTGGCAGAGTACCTCTCAAACAGTGAACTGATTACAGGGTCACAACCTACTGGGTGCCCGTGCCTCCACCACATGGATACTTGCAAGCAAGATAGAAAGGTGGTGAAGACTGACAATAACAATGGGAGTTGGTTACTGATGGCTATGACCACAGGAGACTGGCTAGTTGGAGGGGCATTGGATGGAAAGATTGTGTGAAGTTCTTGGAACAAAAACAGCCAGATACAGTCAAAATTAAAATGCATGTACAAACTACAAACAACAATGTAATTAATTGAAATCCTTCTGCCTGTACAAATGTGCATGTTAGCTCTAAATGAGCAAACTGAACATTGCACTTTTCAAGACATTACATAGTACTTCATAGTAAATTAGAGACATATTATGTTTCAATAATTCATCTCCTAAGTGTAATTAATAAAATTAAGCATAACTTGAACATTCAGCATATTGCATATTTTACCTTTTGTATTGAACTTAGCAATACATTCAATCATAGAGAGTGAGATTAAAAAACTATTCACCGATCAAAAACACGTCACTTTGTAACACAATCACTTAAGGATTGTGGAGATTTTCTTTAACCCAAGAAGCAGATTATCTAACATTAAGTATGATCCCTTTTAACTCTTGTTTAAAGTCCATGTGACATTCTTTCTCAGTTTAACTCTTGAATTGAAATCATATTAGTCGCCTTTGATGTGTGACGGGGTTACATTCACCGTGCGAAGGATTTACTTACTATATGCCTGTAACATTTCCAGTTTGTTGACACCACTGAACCAGTCAGCACAGAATTCCACAGTATAAGTATGGATCGTATGTATGAGAATAATCATATACAAATCTATCACTGAGGTAAAACTGATTAGGGGAATCACAATCCCCAGATTTTAAGAAAATATAGTCTTTGTTCTGGCGTCAGTTAATGAATTTGGCATTTCAAAATTCCCAAGTGTTTTGAGTGGTTTCCCATTGTTGGGGGGAGATACTTTATTTTCTCCAGTATTTCTCATACTGAATGGAGCAATCCTGAAATTTCTTGAACATTTTGTGTCCTGTAGCATTGACAGATGTTCCTGTAAGTATGAGAGCACTTGTATCCAATGCAATGCATGAAAGAGAGCTCAAAAGTGTATTTGGTTTCATCCACCTCTACACTGACTATGTTCTCTTGCCCTTTGGCTATGTTCTCTTGCCTTTTAGCTGTGTTCTCTTGCCTTCTTGCTATGTTCTCTTGCCCTTTGGCTACAGTGTGCATGTGCGGCAACCTTGTGGTGGCAATGGTCTTGGTTGATTTTGTTGTCGAGCAAAGTGGTTGAGTTTTCTGCAGGTTTCACACTGTTTGCCTGCAGCAGGGCACTGCTTAATGTGTGGGTAAACACCACCACAATGCAAACATTGTTTGGTCAAAGTACAACTCCATTTGATAGATTTCTTTTGCCATTTTGCAAGTGGTTGTCTGGAATATGAGTGATGAACAGAATCCTCAGGAGCTGAACTGAGAACCTACCAAACACATGTGTGCTGCAGAAGCATTTTAACTGAAGAGGATTTTGTTTGCTTGTACAGTTTTAATTTTATCTGTCTATGGCTGTTTTATTCCCCAAGAAATTTGTGAATAATTTCTTGGGGAGTAGTCACGGTTGGAAACAGGAACTTTCTTAGCTCTGAAATTTGAAAGTAATAGTAATCTTGTTAATTCTAGTAGCTCTGGCAGTTTTTAATGTTATTCAATTGTTTTTCATACAGTTAACTAGAGGGACAACTTTACACTATTTGTGTTTTGATTTACTGTTTGATATATTGATCACCAAAGTCACACTTGGTTACTAGTTGCTCCAATTATATGCAGTATTGCTCAGTTTGTTTATTGGCATCATTAGCTAGACCAGCCCTTCTGGCTTTCTAGATCATTTCAGAGGGCAGTTAAGAGTCAACCCATTTCTATGGATCTGGAGTCACATGTAGACCAGTGTGGGTAAGAACAGCAGATTTCCTTCACTTTAGCAAACCGGATGGGATTTTAATAACAATCAACAGCATTTACACAATCACCTTTTAATTCCAGATGGTTATTTTTCCTGAGTTCAAATATCATCATCTGCTATTGTGGGACTCCATCACTTGCACGCAGGGCATTAATGCATGGTTCTGGTTCACAAATCTTATGACATTGCCACTACCTGACTGCATTCCTGTGAAAAGCCTCATTTGTTTCTTGCCAGTGCTTTCAAAGACAATTGTTTTATATGCTGCATTTTTATTGGGCATGAATAGGTCAGTAGCTGAGTCATAGCATATTGCTCAGATAAAAGTGTCTCAAAAGTAGTACAACAGTCAGAGAAGGAAGACATTATTTTTCCTCCTGTTGTCTGTGATTACAGCATCTACCTTGACATCTCCAAACCTTTGCAGCCACCTTTAGCAATGTGAAAATACAGATGAAGACTCCATTCAAGAGATGGTGTATTGGGCATAGACAAAGCCATTTTCACCAGCAAAATAGTGATGAAACCTGTTTGTAAAAGGTTTCCTGCTTTTTAGGTCTGAATATGCATCCACTTCCCTAAATGTTTTTCTAAGTCTGTAATTCAAAATGCTGCCTTTTCTACAGAAAGTAAGCAACATCCTCCAAATAAGATTCATATCGGGAAATAATGTGTCATGCCTTGGATCATTCTTGGGAATTTCTTGGGGAATAAAAGAGCCATAGACAGATAAAATTAAAACTGTACAAGCAAACAAAATCCCCTTCAGTTAAAATGCTTCTGCAGCACACATGTGTTTGGTAGCTTCAAGTAAACTAAATGAACCTTGCACTTTCAAATCGCTCTACACCGCAAGGCTCCTCCACCCTGCTGAGGAGTCCTGAACCTTTTCAGCTCACTCTCCTCCTGTGTGGTGAAAGAGACTGCCATGCAAAATAGGATTCCTGAGTTGTTCCAGGTGATGTTTAACTGAGTTGGCTGCAATAACACCAACCAGAAGACAGAAGGTTGCTAAATAGAAGCATAAAGTTGGAATGCCAGACCCATCAGAAGAATGGATGCATGTTAATCATACAGTGTGATTCCAATACTCGTTTTTAGCGGCTAACAAACTCTGCCACTTGAATTTATGTCCTTCCTTTTAAAAGTGCACTGGCTTATTTTACTCGTCTTCATATTTTTGCTAAGAAGCGTGTCAACCATTTCCATTACTGACAGGAGTTCAGCAAGTTCTCCATCTTATCATCATGACAGAGTGTGTCCTTGCCTAAAGCATCCATCAATTCACTGAATTGTTTTTTTTTGGAATTTATCAGATTTGAACCTTCAAAACATATCTAAATCCATTTAATTACATGAACTAATAGATCCCGAGGTTATCAACATTTTATGTCAATTTCTAAGGCTTTAGCTCTGACTTCCAATACTCAATTAAGTCAATTCTCATTTCTTTCCAGAAATAATTAAGTAGTTAACTTACATTTGTTTCTTAAAGTGTTTTCACTCAATCTGAATCACACTTTCTTGACATTCTGTGTTTGTGTCTGTGTGTTTGAATGTATGATGGCAGAGAGATGTTATAATGAGTAATAATGTGAGTGGAACCAGGTAAATACGCGTTCAAGAATATAAAGAAAACAACATTGCAGGATAATACAGCAACAAGCAACCATTATACAAATATTTATATAATTATATGTGGCTGATTATCTTGCTGCTTGAATAATCATTTCAGTGATGTTTTGACCCAACCTCAAACCCAATTACATGATGTTAATTGCTTTTGCCATTCCCTGGTAATATTCAGTTACCATTCTTCAAGGTTACAATTCCAAAAGTTTACTGGTTACTGGCGAAGTTGTACTGACAGTCACTGAAACACTGCAAAATAAGTGAACCAAAGGAGATTGTTAACTGACCGCTGCCTTTATCCTGGGGGAGAAACAGATCATGTAATAATGAAGAATATTGTCAGCTACCCACTTTGTTGACTGATGTAATTTTCAACCAGGCCTTTAAATGAGTGAACAATGTGTCTGCCTGTTAACAACAAATAATGATGGGATTTATAAGGAAAGATAACCCATGACCTCCAAGCTTGTTACAAAAATAGGAACATTTTTTGCATAATTATAGATAAAAACTCAAAATGGACAAGTCAAGTTTAAACCTAGCCAGATTCTGCAAACTATAGAACTGGAACGGATAATATTCATGCAGCCAGTCTTGGAACAGCCTATCCCAGCCTTATTGAATGAGTATTACCTGTTTTTCTCAGACTAACAGTTCAAATATAACAATAAGGACCCATGGATAAGTGTGCAGCAAATCTTTGGAAATGCATGTCAGAAGTAGATAACTCGTGTAGAATTGAGATTCTTTACTTAGAGATTTAAGGCAAGGTAGGTGGATAGGCCATGCTAAATTGCCCATAGCATCTAGGAATGTATCAATTAGGTGGATTAGCCATGGGAAATGCGGGGTTACAGGGACATGATAGGGTAGGGGGATGGGTCTGGGTGGGATGTTGTTTGGAGGGTCAGTCTGAACATGTTGGGCCGAATGGCCTGTTTCTGCACTCTGGGGATTCTATAGTTATTGCGAACTGATCAAGGTTATTCAGGATGCACCCTTTCACTTTACAACAGGCATCAAGTACAAAAAAGAACAAGGAATGGCAAGCCTTTATATAAAGGAGAAAACTGTTTGAATGTTGGCCTCCATGCAATATTCCTGACACTGGTCCCATTCATAGGAACAGGTGTAGGCCATTCAGCCCTTCAAGACAGTGGCTTAACACTACATCCCTGCCTTTGGCCCATATCTCTTAATACCTCTGCTTAATAAAAAAATGTTTCTCTCAGATTTAAAATTAACAACTGATCTAGCACCAACTGCCAATTGTGGAAGAGACATTCAAACCTTTACCACCCTTGTATATAGAAGTGCTTCCCGACTGCTGCATCATAGTACCAGGGACACGGGTTCAATTCCACCCTCAGGTGACTGTCTGTGTGGAGTTTGCATGTTCTCCCTGTGTATGCATGAGTTTCCTCTGGGTGCTCCGGTATCCTCCCACAGTCCAAAAATGTGCAGGCTAGGTAGATCGGCCGTGTTAAATTGCCTGCAGTGTCCAGGAATGTTTGGGTTAGAAATGGAAAAATGCAGGGGTAGGAGAATGAGTCAGGATGGGATGCTCTTCAGAGGGGTGGTATGGACTTGTTGGACTGAATGGCCTGTTTCTACACTGAAGGGAGTCTATGATTCTATGATTCTCTTCTGAATGGTTTGAGCCTCATTTTTAGACTATGTCCCCTAGTTCTAAAATCCCTAATGAGTGGAAATGGCTCCGCTTTATCTATTCTATCTTTTCTTATCATTAAGACTGTCCCTTAACTTTCTAAATTCTGGAGAAAACTGGTCTAATTTGGATAACCTGTCTCAGAACTTAACTGCTGAAGTCGAGGTGTCATTCTTGTAAATCTACATTCTACTCCTTCCAAGGGGGTGCCCAGATCTGTTCATTGTACACCAAGTGGGGTCTAAGCAGGTCTTTGTATAAGAACATAAGAACCGGGGAAGAAGTAGACCATCTGGCCCTTTGATCCTGCTCCAACATTCAATAAGATCATGGCTGATCTCCTTGTAGACTCAGCTCCACTCACCCGCCTGCTCACCATGACCCTTAATTCCTTTACTGTTCAAAAATCTATCTATCTTTGCTTTAAAAACATTCAACGAGGTAGCCTCAACTGCTTCACTGGACAGGGAATTCCACAGATTCACAACTCTTTGGATGAAGAAGTCCCTCCTCAACTCAGTCCTAAATCTGCTTTTCCCTATTTTGAGGCTATGTGCCTTGTCCTAGTTTCATCTGCCAGTGGAAACAACCTCCCTGCTTCTATCTTATCTATTCCCTTCATAATTTTATATGTTTCTGTAAGATCTCCCCTCATTGTTCTAAATTCCAGTGAGTACAGTCCCAATCTACTCAATCTCTCATCATAAGGCAATCTTCTCAATTCCGGAATCAACAGAGTGAACCTCCTCTGCATCTCCTCCACTGCAAGTATATCCTTTTTGAAGTACGGAGATGAAAACTATACACCATACTCTAGGTGTGGCCTCACCAGCACCCTGCACAGCTGCAGCATAACCTCCCTATTTTAAAATTCCAGCAATGAAGGACAATATTCCATTCATTCACCTTCTTAATTACCTGCTGCACCTGCAAACCAACTAAACTGCAACACAACCTCTTCATCCTTGTACTCTAGTCCGCTAGATATAACGGTCAGCATTCCATTAGCTTTCTTGAACATTTTCTCCACCTTTTGTGACATTTTAAAGATCTATGCAGCCGAACCCCAAGTGTCTTTGGACATCCATTGTCTTGAACTTCATACCATTTATAAAGAGCCTTAATCTATCCCTTTTCAGACCAACGTGGATAATCTCACACTTGCTTACATTGAACTCCATTGGCCACAGTTTTGTCCATTTACCTAGTCTATCAATATCACTTTGTAATTTTATGCTGTCATCTACACTGTCTACAATGCTGCCTAACTTTATGTCATCAGTAAATTTGGATATTTGATTTTCCCTGCCTTATCCAAGTCATTAATAAATAATGTTAACAATTGAAGGCCTAATTCAGATCACTATGGGACACCACTGGTCACATTCTGCCAAACTGAGTACATATCCATTACCCCCTATTTTCTATCACTTCCACTCAATCAATTCCATAGAAAGGTCAGTAACCTGCCCTGAATTCTGTGGGCTTCTACCTTAGCTAATAGCCTTTCATACAAGATATGTCAAATGCCTTCTGAAAGGCTTATGAACAACACCCATTAACATTACGAGATAACAAGCATGGGGCTGGATGAACACAGCAGGTCAAGCAGCATCATAGGAGCAGGAAAACTTGACGTTTCGGGCCTAAAGCCTGGGAACCCTGCAGCCCAATGGCATCAATGTGGATTTCACAAGCTTCAAAATCTCCCCTCCCCCAACCACATCCCAAAACCAGCCCAGCTCATCTCCACCTCCCTAACCTGTTTTTCCTCTCACCCCAAGCCACACCCCCATCTCCTATCTACTAACATCATCCCGCCCCCTTGACCTGTCCGTCCTCCCTGGACTGACCTATCTCCTCCCTACCCCCCTACCTACACTCACCTTTACAGGCTCCATCCCCGCCTCTTCGACTTGTCTGCCTCCTCTCCACCTATCCTCTCCTCTATCCATCCTCTATCCGCCTCCCCCTCTCTGCCTATTTATTTCAGAACCCTCTTCCCCTCCCCAATTTCTGATGAAGGGTTTAGGCCCGAAACGTTAAGTTTTCCTGCTCCTATAATGCTGCTTGACCTGCTGTGTTCATCCAGCCCCATGCTTGTTATCAAAGAGCAGAGCAGATAGGTTTTTTTAAAAAATTTATATTTCAGATAAACAATAGGCTGAGGCTGTAATGGAGGATGATTCCATCTTAGATTTTAAAAGGGATTGTGATCGTTACCGAAATAAAGGTTAATGGGCAACAGGCAGATGGGTAACTTTCAGGCAGCTAACAGATACAGGAAGGATCAAATGGCCCCCTTCTATGCTGTGACCATTCATTGATTTTATGTTCTGTACTGTAAGGTGTGTAATTTATAAATATCATTTATTTTAGGTTTTGGCTTTTGAATGATGTGGATTTTGTTTTTGTGTATGAGATGGTTTAAGGATTAACTTGCCAGTATTTCTGAAGCCATTTTTTTAACCAGTATGAGAAAAGAGTTCTTGGATGATAATGGAAATTTGTTTGCATTTGGGGAGTTTTACAAATGGAAAGGTAAATATTGAGGAGCATTAGCTTGCTTTCTGTTTAGAAGAGAGAAGAGTCATTTTGTTTTTGCTTCGGGGAAAAGACAATACCTTGGAAAGCTTTTGGTTTCAGTTTGCAGAAGTGCTAGTTGAAGTCAGCTTATGAAATGGTTTCTCCTGAAGAAAGGGGATAATTCAGAACAGTTAGGAAAATGGTTACCTCAGCGAAATAGCCTTAGTTGAATGCTTCAGACATGATGAGCTTGCATAGAAGCCTGGATGAGTTATTTGAAGCTAAGAAAGTTGATGCTCAGTTATGTGAATGATCAAGAAAAAGACTAACAAACTCTCAAGATCAGGAATTGAAAGAAACAGTAAAGTCAAGTAAAAATGTGATAAAGGGATTTTTCTCTGGTATTGCATTGTACAATGATGGTATTGGAATTAGTAGGATTGCAAGTATTTCAAATCTTCCATAGTTTGTTGAAAGTAACTAGCTTGATTGATTCTATTTTATCTTATTTGCGCAATAAACTTCAGTACTTATTGTTATCTCCAGGTAAGACCATAAGAAATCGGAACAGGAACAAGTTATTTGGCATTTTGAGCCTGCTCCACCAATCAACAGGTTCAAAGCTGATCTGACTGACCTGCAGCATTATTTGCTTGCGTTTCAGTGAAAGGCAATTGCATTTAAAAAAAAAAATCTGTCAAGTGAGATTTTAGTTTGTGTCCTGACTTTTGCAATGGTAGCATCAGCTGGAAACATAACAATATTTTTTGTCTACTCAGAATTACATCCTGCTATCAGGCTCATTCAGGTTGGCTGACAGTGAGTGGGTGTGAAGAGAGAAAGTGGACAGTCAGAAATACAACCTGAATCCATGGAGTGTATGAGGTGGGTGTGTCCCTGGCACACAGTGTCTTTGCTGCAGCATTACAATGATGGTTGCGGTTGTACCTGAGGTGCAGCACTGTAGTGCAGCGGTATACTCTAAATGTACCATGAGGGTTCTTAAGGCTGAGGTGTGTCAGATGCCAACATATATAGGCATGGGGTGTTTATGACGAGTGTGCATAGAGCAAGACCAACTGTGAACTGAGATGCTGGTGCTTGCTGTCCAACATGGAGGTCCTTGGAGCATACAGTGAGCTGAAGTCATCAGGTGCCCGATTTGACTCTCATGTTGAGACACCTCATCAACTCGGTTGCTCATGACAGCAAGGCTGTCTGGCAGCAAGTTGCATATTAACCATGCAAAATCTACAGTTAATAAAGTAATTCATAAGTGATAATCGCCTCTGCCCAGTAAAACTCTAATCTCAGCACCTGGAACTTAACTAATGTATGTAATGAGTTGTTTTTGATGTCGAGATTGGCTTCATTTTACTTCTCATGCACTTCCAATACATTTCTCAATATAACCGACTTCTTTCAGACCCCATTAAGATTCTGATTTCAATTGGTTTCCATCATACTCAATCCGCTCTGACCTCATTACAGTCTTGGTTCAAATGAAGACAGAAGAGCTGAATTCCAGAGACAAGGTAGGAGTGACAGTCGTTGAAACCAAGACAGCATTTGTCAGAGAGTGGCATTGAGGAGCATCTCAAAACTGGTTTTAAGGTAATTCAGGGGCTAGACTCCTTCTGCAGGATGGAGTCATACCTGGCACATAGGAAGATGGTTGTGGTTATTGGAGGTCAGTCATTTCAGCTCCTGAATGTCTCTGCAGGGGTTTTTCTCAGGATCGTGCCCTTGCCCCAACAATCTTCAGCTGCTTCATCAATGACCTTCCCTTCATCATAAGGTCAGACATGGGAATGTTTGTTGATATTTGTACAATGACTCCTCCAATTCATGATTCCTCAGACACTGAAGCAGTCCATGTCCAAATGCAAAGAGGTCTGGACAATATCCAGATTTTTGACAATTGGAAAGAAACATTCATGGCACACAAATGCCAGGCAATGAATATCTTCAATAAGAATTCCACCATCACCATTGACATTCAAAAGAAACATAGGAAATGGGAGCATGAAAAGGCCATTCAGCTCATTGAGCCTGCTCTGCCATGTAATGCAATCATCGCAGATCATCCAACTCTGTTCCTGCTTTTTCCCCAGACCTTTTGATCCATTTATTCCCACAATTATATTCAATATTCTGGCCTCAATGCCTTTAACATCACAGAAACCCCCCATTATCAAGATCCTGGGGGTTACTATTGATCAGAAGCCCAAACTGAGCTTGCTATATGAATACTGTGGCTGCAAAACAAAGCCAGAGGTGAGGAACTCTGCAGTGATCAACTCATCTCCTAAACCCCTAAACCCAGTCCACCATCTATTAGGCACAATTCAGGAATATAATGGAATACTTCGCAATTGTCTGGATGAGTGCAGCTCCGAAAAGACTCAAGAAGTTTGACAACACCCAGCACAAAGCAACCAATTTGACTAGGACAGCATCCACAAACATTTTTACCATCCACCACTGACTGACAATAGCAGCAATGTGCACCACCTACAAGATGCACTGCATAAACTCACCACAGCTCCTTAGACTATGCCTGTCAAACAACCATCTAGAAGGACAAGGGCAGCAGATGCATGGTAATAGCACCCACCTGCATGCTGTCATTCACCATCCTGAATGGAAATATATTGTCGTTTCTACAGTGTCATTAGGTCAAAATCCTGGATCTCACTCCCTGCCAACATATTGCCTCTACCCACGCCATATGGATGACAGCAGTTTAAGAAGTCGGCTCACCACCACCTTCTCAATAAGAACTTGGAATGAGAAAAAAATGCTGGCCCAGGTATTGAAGCCCACATCCCTTGAATGAATAAAACAAAACGAACACAAAATAAAGCAAATAGTTCTATGAATGCCTGATATGCTCCCTTACAAAATAAACAAAATGTGGAAAATATCAATTTGTTGTCTTAATTAATCAAATTCTAATAAATGGAAGAATGAGTGATTTTGGAATCATCTGTTGTGAACAACATTTCGAAGCGATGCTGAAAAACTGGCAGTTCTGACACGGCAGCATTGAAAGAAAGATGTAACTAGCATCTTTCTCGTCCTCAACGTGACATCCCAAAGTGCTTCACAGCCAGTGGAGCACTTATGAATTGCAGTCATTGTTGTAATGTAGAGAAAGTGATTCTGGAATGATTGTCAAGCAGCACACAAACTACTCAACCAATAAGAATGTCAGTCTGTAATTTTGGAGGTCTAGAGGAATCAACACTTGGTGAATAGCACAGAATAACACATGAATATTTTTATGGAGCAATGGTACTGGACACAATGACACCTTACAAGGTGCAGAAAAAAATCATTGAAATGATACTGGTAAGAATTGGTAAAGATGGAGGCAGTATGCCCCAAGATGTGAACAAGTATGATTGTACAATTTATATTGTGCATGATAGAAAAGAAAGTCTTATCTTATGGACAAAATCACTATTGTGTACAGGAATCTCCTCAGAGCTGCTGTCCTTTCCATAAAGTTTCAGAAAATATAGTAAATATTCTACTATGGCAGTGGGTTAGGAGCAAGTCTGAGATAATTCATCTCACATGTCAGAATTGTTTTTACTGTAATCATAACCACAACATATAATATTCACGTGATCAGAGCAGCTTATATGTAAATAAAGGTTTTCCTTAGCACCATTATATAGGTAACAAAAGCACCATCATTTGAGTAGAAGTAATGAAAAGATCAACTTTTATTTTTGTGTACTTTCAATTAACCTGTCTGACTTCTCTCTAGCTTTGACTGGGTAAACTTTTTCCATTCCCATTCGTTTAACTCCGCTCTCTCAGCATCTCTGGCTGTGAAAAGCATAAACGTTGACACTGACAATCAATTCCAATTGTTTACTGGCATTGATTGAGTTGTCTTACTCAAAGTCCCAGCTCACTTTGCACTACTGCTGGATTCTATGATACTGGCAAACTTTCATTTCTTTTTGACTTTCATTTCCTCTCTGACTTTGATTTTGGGCTGTAGGTGAAAATGAGATTATAGCAGGTTTCTCTTGCTCTCCCTGCCAAGATTTCCTCTTTCAAGCACGTGATCATACTGACACTGGCAGAGACCAGCAATCCTACTGTTTCTATCTGCATGGACCACCAAGATCCATGAACAGCAGAAATTTCTGGAATTGGACATCAGTGCTGCAAGTCGCTGCACGTGGGCCCTTGGAACAGGCAAGTGCAATGTGATGTTTCTTCAGATGAAGTTCTGAGTTCTGAAAAAGTGTTACATCAGATGGGTCAGACCTGCTGAGTTTCTTCCGCATTTTCTGTTTTCTTTTCATATTATTGCTGTTTTGCCGTGCTATTTAGTGCATATTCAAAGCCAGAAAGCTAGCCACAGTTGCTAAAGGCCTTAGTTCAGTCAAGAGGAAAGCCTTCACTCTGGGGATTCTCGTGCAGTAAGTTCATGAGCAGACTCTGATACAGCCCCGGCCCTGCTTGAGCCACTCAGATTCAGGATCCATAGCTCATAATACGTGACTCTTTCTGCCTCATTGAGGTCAGGTTTCCTCCTGAAATGAGAGAGGTAGTGAGATGAAAGTCAGTGTCCACACCTTTTATAGTTTGTTACCAGGTGGGGAGGTTTCCCAAGTGAGCGTGTACACCATGCAGAAGACATATTAGTTTATTGGCATCACAGCTTGGAGTTGGTGAGAGCAACTGAGAGAAGATGTTGCGGGCAATAGTGAGAGTAGTAGACCATGAGCCTTGATGTAGCAGTCATTGACTGTGAAGCATCAGAAAGACGATGGTGCTATTGGTATAGAGATAGATATTGACCTTCTTCCTACAGTGCTGGGCATTCCCCCACATTGCTGAGACTGCTCGAACACAACACAAGTGGACCAGGCTGAACAATGGCATGAATAATGGGAAAAAAATGGAATGAATATATTAAAATCTTACCATCAATTTTTTTTTTCAATATTTCCCTCAGGCACTAAATTACAGCTTAAGAATCTTGCCATTGAGTGGCGACTACCTTGTTATCAAACATTTGCATCTTACTAAAACACCAACTCATTTTATTTACGTGCCACTTCCGATTCCCTTTCCTCCACTAGGATATTGTACAGCGCAAATTCCGTCCATATAAGTTAAAGTGGGAGAACCTGCTGGCTGTGGCTCACTGAATGCTAGTCCTGTCCATATGTAATTTCTTCTTCACAACAATATTATGAATGCTCAATGGCCACCATCCTCCTGAATCCTTTGCCCATGAAAGTTGGCATGAGCCAACCACCAGCCTCACTGCATCAGCAATCCCTGCTCTCGAATCAAGACCCTCAGGACTACAGCACTTGACACTTTCCTTCGAAATTCAGAGACACCTATGACCTGAATGCTTCTGTCACATTGTTTTGTGAGTGGGGTCAAACACAAATCTCATATATCCCCGATATTAGCTCGCTTTTTCAGTGCACACTTACTTTGTACTGACCTGGAGGCTGCTAACTCCTATTTCTTTTACATTGCTTTCTTAGTGAACACTCATTGACTTCAGCCCTGACAGAAAGCAGCCACGTTCTGTGAATTACGAGGAAGAGTCACTGGACCCAAAGCATTCACTCTATTTTCCTCTCCACAGATTCTGCCAGGCCTTCTGAGTTTCTCCAGTAATTTCTGACTTTGTCTCTGTGAGGCTTACATTGCTTTCTGAGCAAATAGGGTCTTCTATGCTGAGTAACAGGCTGCTGGCCTAAGAGGTGGGCAGTTTTGTTGTTTTGGGGAGGACTGAATCATTGTGTGGCCCTGAGCTATATGAATGTCACACCTGCAGACTGCTCCAACAGTTTATGAGGCAAAAACACTGCGCGTACTTCACATTTAGTGGCTACGTCTGAAAGTCAAACGGGACCAGTTTTTGGTGGAGTGAAGGGGAGTGTAGTCACTAAGAGGGTACTTCCATGGTCAGTCAAGCAACTTGTCTGATTATGTTCCAGGGGCTTGGTCATAGTCAGTCTGCAGGTCAGGACCAAACAATCCAGGGCTCTCATACTGTTCGATCAGGGAGCTGCTGTTGATGTAAATAACGGCAGTGAGCCAACTTTTCTGCAATGAGAGGGATTGAGTATGATGACAGTAGATGGAAGGGCAGTGAGTGGCAAAGCATGAGTAGGAATGGTGATACGGTCTCCCGGGTGAGTGAGTAGGAAAAGCAGAGGGCAGGAAGGGTTAGTAGTTTGAGAGCATGAGGTGTGCAAAGCCATTGAGTGGACATGTTGTCTGCAACAGTGGGAGTTGTAGCTCATGAATAGTAGTGAGGAATGTGTGCAGTGGCAGGATGAGCGTGAGCGATGCTCCTGCGAGTATGAGGTAGCAGAGAGAGGATGGCGGCACTTAAGCTTGTGTGATGAGCATCACACTTCACCCAGGACACATCACTGACCTGCCCTCAAATATGTATCCAGGATGGCTGGTTCTGCAGCTGTGGTCTCCTGTGGCTGTCAGCTGGAAAAGGACTGCCTTCCTCTCCGCTTCCTCATCCACCAAGACATCCACGCTCCTTGCCTCTGGGCCACATTCTGTCTGTAGATCCTCGAGCACCACAGTATGAAGGCTCAGTGCTGGCTCGCAGGATCTGAAGTGGTGTGCAGCCGGGTTTTAGACATGATGCCCACAGCATGAACACAGGAGGATCCCAGCAGTGGCAAGCACTTCCACCTCCTGGGTTGCATGATTTCCTGAAAAAGGTTTCGATCAAGCCTGGTGTTGAGTTGAAAAGTGAAAGGTTGCCAGGGAAAAGATGTTCCGAGCCATGGCAGACCAGGTGCCAAGGAGCTCACTCAATAAAACATTTTAACAGAAAATAAGGACATTCTACCTGCTGTTGCATTGTAGCACAGTGAAGAGGGAGTTTCCTAAATTCGAGGAGCAACCTGTAACAGCTTCACTTGGCAATTGCTTCTTTTCATAGAATTCAACTCTCAGGGCAATCTTATTCATTGCTCTACCTTACTCTGAGTCCAGAGTCTCACTCATTTCAGAATGACCCAAAGAGAGGCAGTGGTGTATGATAATATTACTGACCTGGTAAATCAAAACTCAGGCTGTTGGTCTGGGTATGTTGATATAATATCCCACAATGGCAAGCGCTGGAAACTAAATTCCATCGATAAGTTTGGAATATGAAGCAGCAATGGTGACCATGACAACCAACGTGAAGTATTTAAAAACTCCATTCCTTCCTCAAAAATCTCAAAGGAATGAAACCCTACTCTGATCTGGCCTATGGGAAATGTACTCAAGCTTTATGGGCAATGTTGGTTAGATACTACTTAGAAACAAAGGCAATTGGAGCTGGAGTTGGCTATTTAGCCCATCAAGCATGCTCTACAATAAAATATGATCATGCCTGATACTCTATTTTGATGCCATACTATAGTTCTCTTCATACATCCCTTGACACTTTCAGTATCCAAAGAATTGTCTGGCTCTTTAGGTATAGGGAATAAGCAGGAACAGGATACTTAATTGGCTGTTCAACGATGATGAAATTGGGTCATGGAACAGGCAAACAAATTAAGGAAATACATTTTAAACAAGAGGGATAGTGGAAGTGACAGGCCTTGGAGTGTATTTCCACATGTTCGGGAAGTTTTTAGGACAGGTCAATATGTGTTAAAGTAGGTAAATGTACTGAATAATGGTATGTCATATTGGAATGATGTGAAATAAACAGCATTGCTATAACTTTGTGTGCAGTTCTGGGTAGGAAAGACAAAACTTTGCTTGGGGAAATGCAGAGGAAATTTACAAGAGTATTTCCAGGATTTGAAAATTGTAGCTATGAGGAAAGGTGGCAGCTTGGGTTGTTTACCTTAGAACAGGGGAGGCTGGGAAATGACTTTGTTGATGCGCAAAATAATAAGATGCTTAGAGAGAGTGGACAGAGAAGACCCAAAAGCATAAAGAGAGATGTCAACTGTGAAAGAGATTTTTAAGGTGATTGGGGGAAGGATTAGAGGTAACATGAGCAAAGGAACTTTTTACCCTAAGGTGGTAGACATCTGGAATCCACTTCCCAGTTTGGTATTTTAGGCAGAAACCCCAAGTTAAATAAAGGAACCTGTTTCTGCACTCAATGTGCTATAATCTGCAAGGTTAAGGCACAATGCTGACAAGTGGGATTAGAATCTATGTTCCCTCCAACTTTGTTTTCTTCCGTATGGATCTCTAAGATTTATATGCAGCAGTGACTTCTGAAACTGGAAATCAATTTGCGCATTGGCATTGACATGTGGATCAGCATGGCTGATCTTAGACTACCTTAGAGGGAAGGTTGTTTAGAATGAAGGAATTGTTTATTTAGTCGGTGCAGACATGACAAATGGAATCCATAGTGACCTGAAGGATGTAACAGAATCATTTAAGAAATCCAGTGAAGCCTATTGAGACACCAGAAACATCTTTTAACTAAGTTACAGTGCAGAGGTGAGATTTTTGCTAGGCAACAGAAAGTTGCATGTTAAAGAGGATTATTGCTTTTTAACAATTTAGTTAATTGCACATTTCACCTCAATAGTATCAGAGATAAAAGGTACTGCAGATGCTGGAGAATCCGAGATAACAAGCATGGGGCTGGATGAAGGGTTTAGGCCCGAAACATCAAGTTTTCCTGCTCCTATGATGCTGCTTGACCTGCTGTGTTCATCCAGCCCCATGCTTGTTATCTCACCTCAATAGTATGCAGCTTTCTATCATAACGCCCACTGTGTGGAAGTTAGCTGCAAAACAATTTCATCATGAAAGTCAGAGCACTTACCTGCCCATTTCAGCTTACACTTCATTGGTCTTTGTTGGGCATCAGGTCATATTCCATGCGATCCAGCCACATTCACACATCATCTACAGGCATTGGTATTGGACATGTTCCAGCATCTAAGAATGCTCATGGCACATATCTGATTCCCTTACAGCATGATTCTACCCTAAGAGGCGCTGGGTTTAGCTCAGTTGCCTGGACAACTAGCATGTGATGCAAAGTGATCTTACTGGTGTGAGTTTTCCATCACATTCCTGACTTGTGCCTTGTAGATGGTGGGCAAGCTTTGGAAACTCAGGAGGTGTGTCACTTGCTGCAGTATTCTGAGACTCTGATCTGCTCTTGTAGCCACTGTGGTAAGTTCAATTAGGTTTCTACCTAGTAACCCCTAGATGGTTGATGGTGTGGGATTCAGTGATGGTAACACCATTGAATGCCAAGGGGCAATAATTAGATTGTCTCTTATTGGAGATGGCTATTGCCTGACATTAGTGTGACATTCAGTTTCTTGCCACTTGTCAGTCCAAGCTTGGATATTGTCCAGATCTTTTACACTTGAACATGGACTACTTCTGTACCTAAGGAATGGTGAATGGTGCTTAACATTGAGTAATCATCAGCAAACATTCCTACTTATGACCTTATGATGGAGGAAAGGTCATCCATCCCTCGGTGATTTTTATCTCAACCCAAACAATTTCTACTTCTTGATTTTCTGAGCCAGTATTTTTGCTTACTGTTGTATTGATTTCCTCCTTTACAAGAAATGCTACCCACCTCCTTTCCTTTTTAGCCTGTCCTTTCTAAAAAAATGTATGCCCCTGGATGTTCAGTTCCTATCTAGGCAATTCTGCATCTGTGTCTTTGTGCGATTGTAATAACATGATAAGCATTAAAGCCAACTTGTACTGCTAACTTATCTATGTAATTGAGAATGCTCCACACATTAAGACACAAAGCCTTTAGATGTACCTTTTAACCTTGTTAGTCACCTTAGTTTCATTTTATACTATTGCTCATTTTTTAACACTCATTTTTTTCTGCCTTCCACTTTTGTTTCTTTTATTTCTATCCTTGTTTTTCCTTTTGCTGTCTTCTTGCACATGTTCACATAGAATCATACAGTATGGAAATGGACCCTTCTGTCCAACTAGTCCATGCTGACCACATTCCCAAACAAAACTAGTCCCACTTGTTGGTGTTTGTCCCATATCCCTCCAAACCTTTCTTTTCATGCACTTATCCAAATGTCTTTTAAACGTTGTAACTGTATCTGTATCCACCACTTCCGCAGGCAATTCACTCTCTGTGTAAAAACGTCATCCCTCATATCTTTTGCAAAACGTTCTCCTCTCACCTCAAAAATATGCACCTTAGTTGTGAACTCACCTAGCCTAGGGAAAAGACCTTTGCTGTTCACCTTATCTATGCCCCCGATGGTTATATAAACCTCTATAAGGTCACCCCCAAAACTACCTATGCTTCAGTGAAAAAGTCCCAGCCTATCCAGTCTATTTTTACAACTCAGCCCTCCAGTCCTGGCAACATCTTGGAAAATCTTTGCTGAACCATTTCCAATTTAATAATATCCTTCCTATAACAAAGAATCTAGAACTGCACACACTACTTCAGAAGAGACCTCACCAACGTTCTGTCAACCTCAACAAGATGTCCCAACTCCTACACTCAAAGGTCTGAGCACTGAAGATAAGCGAGTTAAATGACTTCCTAACCACCTTGTCTACCTATGATGCAAACCCTGAATAACAGTACTAGCAAACACTTCTCCACCCACCCCCATTCCCAGGAAATTAGATCCAGTCCTGCCCTGATGCAGACTGTCCAGTTTGTATCTGCCCCACCTTCCCCGGAACAGATGTCAATATCCGAGGATTCTGAATCCCTCGGTCCTATAACATTTCTCCTGTCACTTATTCATCTGGTTTATCCTGTTATTTTTACTCTGACTAGAATATGCATTATGTGCTAACTCTCTCTATTCTGCTTGTAGGAACTTATCCCTTTTTGTAACCTCTGTCATTGGTGCTAATGTGTACCATACTCATTAGCTGTTGACAGTCTCCCTTTAAAATGTACTGCAGTTGTTCCCAGATATCTTTGACGCTGGATCAAGGAGACAACAGACCACCTGGATTCTCTTTTGCAGCTGCAGAAATAGCTGGTGTCCCCCTTGCCAATGAATCCCCTGCCACTGTAGCAATTCCCTTCTTTTTCTTCACCTCTTATGCACCAGGACCATCCACAGGGTCATTGAGTTGTCTTCCACTGCTATCTCCTGAGAAGCATCTTCCCTACTGCGATCCCCACACGCCTCACTCCCTCCACGCCACCCAACAGTATCCAAACCATATATCTTTGGAAAGGGTCATGACCATAGGGTCTTGCCCTCCACTTCTCTACATGGCATTCACTAATCTCCTTTCTGCCTCTTCCATCTTAACCTGCCATGCGACCACCTCAATGACTTCAATTCTTGACTTTACATCTAGAGGAACAGAAGTCAAGTTTGAGCTATACAAAGCCCTGATTTTAGATAGTAGGAACTGCAGATGCTGGAGAATCTGAGATAACAAGGTGTAGAGCTGAATGAACACAGCAGGCCAAGCAGTATCAGAGGAGCAGGAAGGCTGACTTTTCGGGCCTAGGCTTGGCCGGCTGTGTTCTTCCAGCTCTACACCTTGTTATCCCTGACTTTACTTTACCTGGAGGACTTTGATCAGTTCAGGAGTTCTAGTCAGAAATGTTGGCCTGAAGGGAGTACAGTATTGATTTATTCAAATGATAGCTGAACCCAGCTATAAGTAGCAATGAAACTAACTTTGATTTCATTCCCTGGGAATTAGAAGGTGATTTAATTGAAGCTTGAAAATATTAAGGGGAACAGATGGTGTCAATTGGGAAACGTAATTTCTACTAGTTTGTGAGTCTCATTCAAAACATAGAACCAGAGCCTTCAGGAGTGAAATTAGGAAAGATTTCTTAATGCAGCTCAAGTGTGGAACTTCTGAAAATGGCAATTAATACTAGATCAATTGCAAAATTTAATCCTGGAATTTATAGATTGTTGATGACCAAATTATTAAGTAGACAAAGGAGGATATAGAGGTTGGTCACACACCAGCCACGATTTCATTGAATACTGGCAAGACAGGCTTGAGGGATGAAATGGTTTACTCTTGAACCTATATTCTTAGCATTTCAAAGTTTTTGATTTGTTTGCTTTGTGGTAAATATCGTTGAAAGTTTATCATTGGAACTCAAACTTATTTGATAAATATTGAGCTGAATCCAAATTCATTGTAATTATAATGCTTGCATTCAGAAGAATCTAGCATTTCTTAGCTGACCAATGAGCCTAATGCTTGACTTTTATCAATAATATCTTTGCATTAACAATACAATTAAATAGGAATTCTCAGTGCAGTCCATTTAATTCAAATATGATACTTTAAATGATATTAGATTCTGTCATGCCATTTACTGAATTAAAAGTTGCAAATAATAAATTCTTTTCTAAGATCAATGGGTCAGCATGATGGACTGTAGTTAGACACAAATTTTGTAAGATTTAGACATGGGCTCGTATGGGTTGAATTCAAAATCCAGAACCATCTGTTTTTAAGATTGATCTGACAGCTGGAGAATTGTGCATGTTTTAAAATTTTAAATGAGTTGTTTGCTCATCGCGTTAACTATTATTGTGAACTTTGACAGGATGAGGAAGAAATTGCTGAACAGAAACAGTGTGGGTGTTTCCTCCTCCTTCCCATCCTTGGTGGGAAGCAACATGCGGAATATTTGGCGTGCTGTCAGGCCAAGCCACGTGAGTACAGAAGTTGGCTCATATGCAAAAAGGAATAAATAGCTGTGCTGATGAACAGACAAGTGAGCTAAGCGTCAATTTTGAAGACGCTAGGAAGACAGTAGCATGTCAATTCAAATATTGAGGCACTTCACAAAGGATGCAAGTGAAATTGAAAAATGTTTGGGTGTTTTGAACCCAAACACATAAAGCTCAAAGTGAAAAATAACAATTCACTGAATCCCAGGAGTGTGAGTAATAGGAGCAGGAGGAGGCTGTATGGCTCCTTGAGTCTACTTTGCAATTCAATAAGAAAATGGTTGAACTGATGTGACGTTAACTCCACTTTCATACATCCCTTGACTCACTTATCAATCAAAAATCAGTCTTATTCAGCCTGAGTATATTCAATGACCCAGCCTCCGCTATTCTCTAGGGGAGAGAATTCCAAAGATTAATGACCTTCCAAGAAAATAAATTTCTCCTCATTTGATGAAAGAAAGTTAGGTCAATCCACCAACTGACTCTTAAGACAGATTCAATATTTTGAGTCCTTTTTCAGATTATTCCACCTCATATGACAAGAAAGCTCCCCTATCAGCATTTAAAGTGATTAAGAAGACTGGACTGATCACCACACTATGCACGGACAAAAATTTGAACTGTGATCTGGTCTGTTCTTCTAGAGGTGAATATAACTAAAAAAAATCCACAGCATATTTCAAAGAACAGCAGGCAATTCTGTGTATCCTGGCCAAGAACTATCCTTCAGAAAACAGCTAGAAATAGACCACTACAGCATTCCTGCTTGTGGGACTTCATTATAAATAAATTGGTGCTGCATTCCTTACCTGACAAACAGTGAAGTGACTTTTAAAAAATAACATTAGCAGAAAATGTGAGAAACACTGAACAGGTCAGGCAGTATCAGTGCAGGAAGAATTAACATTTCAGGCTGGTGACCTTATATCCGGACTGGAAAAAGTTAAAGTTGTAGCTGGTTTTAAGCAAGTACAGAGGCAGGAGAAAATAGAAGGGAATGTGTGCAATGCAGTAGGCAACTAAAATAATGCTTGTGAAAGGTGTGGGGAGATGTCAATAGAGCAAGTGAAGAAACAAAAAATTGGTCGAGGGGGCATGCAAATAGACATAACAGAATCATTACCAAAGCTGTCACCTAAAAACCAATACTCAAAAAATGGGCAAAGTTTATGATCTGAAATTGTTGAACTCATTGTTGAGTCCAGAAAGACATAAAGTGCCTAAATGGACCATGAAGTGCCATTCCTCAAGCTTTCCTTTGTCCAGCACCATCACCATCCTTGGCAACATGTGCTTTCTGCAGTCTTCCATCTGGTCATAAGCCTTTCCTTTTGTTCATCCATCCTTTCTTCTTATTATGCTGCAAACCCTTCCTTGCCTCATTCTCTATTTGCTTAAAACCTGTGGCAACTAAAATGTTAATTTTGTTTCCAATATCAGGTTTTAAGTTTAATATCGAGATGGTGGATATTTGATTGCTGAAAAAAAAGTGATATTTGTTGAGGTATAATGTTAACGCTGTTGTAGTACCTGCCCCGAAATGGATAGGTGAGTTAATGGGGACATGTTTGTCAAAGTCAGTGCAGTCAGTAATTGAATCTGATGGACAATGGGACAACAGGGCATCCCATTCCCTGAGGTGACAGTCTGAACCTCAGGCCCTACATAAGTCAGCTGAAGTCTTTGCCTTCTTAGCAGTCACCTCACTGGGAATAATCTTATACTGTTCATCATGATTTGCATTGCCTTTGCTAATACCTTTGTACTTTACTTCTCTCTTTGTCATGTTATGTCTCACATTCATAATGTCAGTGGGCCTTAAAAATATAATATTTTACCTTTGTTGTATCATAGCATGAGATCTGAGGGTATAAATATTTCCATCTCCAGCTTGCATCCAATCACTTGAAGCATGACACTGTACTGGAAGCAGTTGCTCTGTTGCAAGATAATAGCTTAATATTAATCCTGTGGGCAAGCAATGTAATGTCTGTAATCATTGATTAGTTGTAAGAAATGGCTGTTGGAGTCTTGAATATCCACAGCCAGTCTTTATGTTATGAGGGATAACTTTAACATTGCTGCAACAGGTAAAACACCCTGGTCTTGATCAAGAAAATCTGTCACGTCTTGTAAAGTTTTATATGCTTGAGATATAAATATTTTTATTTTCATTTCGATTTCAACAGTATTTTCTGTAGGTAATGAAAGGTAGTTTATTTTATGTATAAGGTGTTATTGGAACTTGTTTTAGGCTTAATATTATTAAGGGCAAATATGAGTGAGATGGCTTGAATATTTAGAAAAAAAAATTACACTGCAGGATCAGACAAATGGGTGACTATTGGGAAAGGTAAGGACTTGGTTCAAAAGTCTCCAGTAACTATTCCTCTATCAATTAGATATTCAGCTTTTGGAACTGTAGAAAGGGATAGATAGTCTCTGAGGAAAATGGAAGGGCCAGTCAGTTGGACACTTGGAATAATTCTTATGATCGGCATTGTTTGACAAGATTTAATAGAATTATTGTTGTAGGGAACTCTCCTGTCAGGGACATAGACAGGAGATTTGACAGCAGCGAGCATAAATTTAGATTGGTTTGTTGGTTTCCTGGTGCTCGGATTAAGGCCATCTCTAAACATATCAAGCACATTGTTAAAGGTGAGACTGAGGAACCAGAAATTATTGTACACATTGGTAAAATTATATTTTTAGGGAAAAGATTGAAGCAGTATGAAATGAATTTAAGAGGTGAGGTAGAAGGTTAAAAAATAGAATCTAGAAAGTAGTAATTTCTGGCTTATTCCTAATGCCAAATTCAAACAAGGGAAGGAACAAAAGGTCAAAGGAGATAAATCAATGGCTGAAGAGCTGGTGTATTGTTCAGGGAATCAGGTTTTTGGACAACTGGAAAGTCTTTTGGAATAGAAAAGACCTGTTCAAAAAGGATGGATCTAATATAAACTGGAAAGGACCAATATCTTAGCAGGGAGATTCAGTCATTCGATTAAGGGAGACTTTATACTGATAGAGAGGGTGAGTGGAGGCATTTTAAGCAGCAGCGTACACAGAAGGATTGATCTGAATGTGAAGAGAACATGTCTGTTAGAAAAGAAAGACCAAAGAGAGTCAGAATATGTCGCAACTGAAAATTGCATTTATTTCAACGCAAGGAGTCTTACAGGTCAGGCTGATGAACTCAGGTTATGTTTAAGAACTTGGGATTGGGACATCGTATCTATTGAAGAAACTTGGCTGAGAGATGGACAAGATTGGCAGCTCAAAGTTCTGCATTTTAGATGATATAGGAACAATAGAAAAGGAGGCAAGAAAGGAAAGGGTGGTGGAATGTTTGATTAAGGAATACATCACTCCTGTAACTAGGGAAGATATTTCTGAAAAATTGCCCCGTGATAATATAGGGGTAGAAATTACAAATAAGAAAGGAAAGATCACTTTGATGGAATTGTATAATAGGCCCCCCAATAGTAAAGGGGAAACAAATATGTATGGAAATCTCAGATATATGTGAGCATAATAAGGTTGTAATAATGGACCATTTTAATTTTTCAAACATTGACTGGGACTACCATTGTGTTAAAGGTTTGGATAGTGAAGAGTTTGTCAAATGTGTTCAAGAAAATTTTCTTTATCAATATGTGGATGCTCCTACTCAAAAAGGAGCAAAATTGGGCCTTCTTTTGGGCAATAAGGCAGGGCAGGTGACTGAAGTAAAAGTGGTGAACGCTTTGGGTCCAGCAATCGTAATTCTATTAGTTTCAAAATGGTGATGGAAAAGAATGTACCTTCCATAAAAGTTAATGTTTTTAATTGGAGCAAGGCAAATTTTGATCGTATGAGACCAAAGAACTTTCAAAGGTTGCCTGGAGAAGACTGTTCGCAGGTAAAAAGACATCTGACAAGTGGGAGGCTTTCAAGAGTGTGATGACAAAAGTTCAGAGGAACTTTGTTCCTGTTAGAATGAAGGGTAAAGCTGGTAAGATTATGGAACAATCAATGAGTAGAGATATTGAGATTCTAGTCAAGAATAAAAGAGCACCTTATTTTGAATATAGACATCTTGGTTCAATTGTATCTCTTAGTCAATATAATGAGTTTAGGGACATTCTTAAGAGAGGAATCAGGAAGGCAAAGAAGAGATATGAGATAGCATTGGCAGATAAGTTTAAGGATCATCCAAAGCGATTCTACAAATACATTAAGATCATGGGGGAAACTAGAGAGAGGGTAGGGTCTCTTAAAGATCAAGGGGGTCATTTTTGTGTTGAACCCCAGGAGGATGGGAGAGACACTAAATGAATATTATGCCTCAGTTTTTATCGTGGAGACAGAAATGATGTCTACAAAATGCAGAGAAATAATGTTGATGTTTTAAAAACAGTTCACATTACAGAAGAGGAAGTTCAGGAGGTCTTAGACAATATAAAAGTGAATAAATCTCCAGGATCTGATCTAATGTATCCTAGCACATTGTGGAAAGTAAGGGAGGAAATTATGAGACCTCTTGCAGAAATATTTGCATCATCTATAACTATGGGTGAGGTGCCTGATCATTGGAGGATGCCTAAAGTTGTACCTTTGTTTAAGAAAGATTGTAAGGAGAAGCTGGAGATGATTATAAAAGATTGAATTATGGAAATTTAGGGAGGCAAAAATTGCCTAGGAATAGTCAGCATGGTTTTGTGTGAAGAAAATTGTGTCTCACAAACTTGGTTGAGTTTTTTGAGGTTTAATGGCAGGAGACAGAGAGTAATGGTGCAGGGTTGCTTTGCAGACTGGACAAGAGAGATCGGTTCTGGGTCCTCTTTTGTGTGTCATTTGTATAAATGATATGAATGAGAATATAGAAGGCATGGTTAGTAAGTTTGCGGACGAAACCAAAATTGGTGGCATAGTAGAAAGTGAAGAAGCTTTTCTACGATTACAGTGACTTCTTGATCAAATGGGTTATTGGGCTGAAAAATGGCAGATGGAGTTCAATCTGATATTACATTTTGGTACAACAAACAAGGGTAGGTTTTATGCAATTGATGATAGGGCCTTGGGTAGTGTCGTAGAACATAGGGACCTTGGGTACAGGTACATAATTCTTTGAAGTTTGCATAACGTATAGACATATAGACAGGATGGTAAAAAAGGCATTTGGTAAGCTTGCCTTCATTGCTCAGTCCTTTGAGTATACGAGTTGGGACATCATATCAAGGTTTTACAGAACATTGGCAAGGCCTCTTCTGGAATACTGTGTCCAGTTCTGGTCACCCAGTTATAGGAAGGATATTATTATGTTGGAGAGGCTTCAGAAGAGATTTGCCGGGATGTTGCCAGGTATGGAAGGTTTGAGTTATAAAGAAAGGCTGGATAGGCTGGGACATTATTCACTGGAGTGTAGGAGGTTGAAAGGTAGCCTGATAGAAGTTTATAAAATAATGAGAGGTGTAGATAAAGTTAATGCTAGTTGTCTTTTGCTTAGGATGGGAGATTTCAAGACTAGGGGGCACATCTTTAAGGGGAAAGGAGAAGGATTTAAAAAATACATAAGGGGCAATTTTTTTACACAGAGGGTGGTTCACATGTGAAATGAACTTCCTGAGGAAATGGTGGATGTGGGTACAATCAGAACGTGTAAAAGACACTTGGATAAGTGCATGAATAGGAAAGGTTTGGAGGGATATGGGCCAGGCAGGTCGGACGGGTTTAGTTTGGGATTATGTTTGGCATGGACTGATTGGACAGAAGGGTTTGTTTCTGTGTAGTATGACTCTATGAATCTAAGTAGGGAAAGACAGACAACAGGATGGCTAGATTCCATCTTTAACAAGATAATCATGCACTAGGCATACTCATACTGACTTTCAATGGCATTACAATTCCTGAAACACACACCCCAATCCCTGCATTATCAATATCCAAAAACTGAACTGGATTGGCCATACAAACACTATGACTACAACAGCAGGTCAGAAGCTAGGAATCATGTAGTTATGAGCTCACCTCCTTACCCTCCAGAACCAGGCCCCAGTGCACAAGTTAGGAAAGTGATGGAATACTCCCCATTTTCCTGGATGGGTGGAGCTCCTACAACACTCAAGAAGCTTGACACCATCCAAGACAAAACAGCCTGCTTAATTGGCATTACTACTGATTAGTAGCGGCAGCACTGTGTAGTATCAAAAAGACGCATTGCAGAAATTCATCAAAGAAGCTTAGACAGCTCCTTCCACAGCTACAAATCACTTCCATCTAAATGGCCAAGACAGCAGATACGTGGGAATACTATTACTTGTAAGTTCACCTCCAAGCCACTCACCATCATTACTTGGAAATAAACTGGCATTCCTTCAGTACCACTGGATTAAACTAACGCACAATGATTGGAAATGCATTTTGGCAGATAAAACAATGGATGAAAAATGGGAGAATTTCAAAAGAGAGATGAATAGGGCATGGAACTTGCTGAGGCTCAGCAG
Source organism: Ginglymostoma cirratum (assembly GCA_024137785.1). Classification (NCBI taxonomy): domain Eukaryota; kingdom Metazoa; phylum Chordata; class Chondrichthyes; order Orectolobiformes; family Ginglymostomatidae; genus Ginglymostoma; species Ginglymostoma cirratum. The sequence goes on from JAHRHZ010000039.1 coordinate 16,860,990, forward strand.
CAGAGCCCAGGTTCGAAACTGGGATCCCAGGGCTCAGAAGCCTACATGCTCACCACTACACCAACACGACTGTGGCTGGAACTTGCTGAGGCTCAGCACTCAGCTCAGCAGCAGAGCCCAGGTTCAAAACTGGGATCCCAGGGCTCAGAAGCCTGCATGCTCACCACTACACCAACGCAACTGTGGCTGGAACTTGCTGAGGCTCAGCTTACATAGCTACAAGAAATTTAATACAGGGCATCCAAAGCTAGAGTAGCCTGGATGATGAAGGATATTGATGAGAAAATATGGAAGAAAAAGGAGACACATGATGCACACTGGAATAATAATAGCAATAGAAATCAAGAACAGTGTCTCAAATGCAAGAGAGATGCTAAGGCTGGAATAATAAGGCTAAGAGGAAACATCAGAGGGGAAGGCATGCTGTGCTAAAATAAATACTGAAATGTTCTTCAAACATAGTAATAATAAAAGATTAATGAAGGATAGTTTGCAGCCCATAAGGAACAAGCAGGGTAAGATGCTCATTGGAGCAAAGGATATGGCAGAGGTACAAAATAAATATTTTTATATTTATCTTTACCAAATTAGAACCATCAAAGAATCCCTACAGTGTGGAAACAGACCCTTCAAGTCCACACCAACCCTTGGAGCATCCCACCCAGACCCATCCCTTTGCAATCCACCTGAGGTACACAATCCTGAACACCATGGGCAATTTAGCATGGCCAATCCACCTAACCTGCACATCTTTAGACTGTGGGTCTAAAGAGTGTAAACTGGAGTACCTAGAGGAAACCAATGCAGACATGGGGAGAACATGCAAACCTCACACAGACAGTTGCTTGAGGGTGGACTCAAACTCAGGTCCCTGGCACTGCGAGGCAGCTGGGCTAACCACTGAGCCACCATCACAGTGGCAATAGCTTAATTGAAAATGTGGGTGTTGAACAATTGAGCAATGTAGTGATAGATAAAGAAAAGGTTCTAAACAGACTGGAAGCACTCCAGGTAGTGAAGTTACCAGGCTCAGACAGGATGCATCCTAGATTTTTGAGAGCAGTAAGAGAGCAAATTTTGGAGCCGTTAACAGAAATTTTCCAGACCCATCCGAGCACAGGATTACATCTGATGGGGCTAGAGGATTGCAAATGTTAGACCATTGTTTAGGAAAGGGGCATATGATAAGCTGGGAAACCACTAATATGTCAGCTTGATATCAATAGTGGGAAAACTGATGGAGAACATAATACAGAAAAAGATAAATTTGCATTTGCAGCAAAATAAGTTACTACTGGAAAGTCAACATGACTTTGTCAAGGGCAGGTCATGTCTGACAAATTTGATTGAGTTATTTAATGAGGTGACACAGGCCGTGGATGAGGGTAATGCTGTGAATGCTGTATATTTGGACTTTCTGAGAGCATTTGATATCATACCACATAATACATTCATTAGCAAATTAAAATCATTTGAGATTGACAGGTCTTTGACATCATGAACCAGAATTTGGCTAAAAGGTAGGAAACAGAAGTTAGGTACAGATGGGAATTTTTCAGATTGGAGACAAATTGTAAGTACTGTGCCCCAGTGATCCATGTTGGGACACTTGCTTTTTCTGATTTATATAAATGATTTGGAGTTGGTTGTTGAGGTCAAAACCTCTAAACTTGCAGATGATACTAAGTTAGAGAGAACAGTGAATTGTAAGGATGATGCTGAGTGACTTCAGAGGGACATTGACAATTTGGCCAAATAGGTAGGCTCTTGACAAATGAATTTTTATGAATAGAAATATAGAAACACAGAAGATAGGAGCAGGAGGAGGCTATTCAGCCCTTTCACCCTGCTCCACCATTCTTCACAATCATGACTGATCATCCAACTCAATAGCCTAATCCTGCTTTCTCCCCATAGCCTTTGATCCAATTCTTGCCAAGTGCTATATCTAGTTGCCTCTTGAATACATTCAATGTTTTGGCATCAACTACTTCCTGTAGTAATGAATTCCACAGGCTCACCACTCTTTGGATGAAGAAATATCTCCTCATCTCCATCTAAATCATCTATCCGGAATCCTCATACTGTGACCCCTGGTTCTGAGATATGAAGTAATGTGTTTTTGAAAAAGAGCATGGAGAGACATTATAGATTCATTGGTACAATTATGAGGGGAGTATAAGAGCAGTGAGATCTCTGGCATGATTCACATACTTGATTCTCTGAAGGTGGCCAAACAAGTTGAAGCAGTTGTTCAGAAGGCTTATTGGATTTTTGCATGAGTACAAAGAACAAAGAACAAAGAAAATTACAGCACAAGAACAGGCCCTTTCGCCCTCCAAGCCTGCACCGATTGAGATCCTCTGTCTAAATCTGTCATCTATTTTCTAAGGGTCTGTATCCCTTTGCTCCCTGTCCATCCAGGTACCTGTCCAGATACATCTTAAAAGACACTAACGTGTCTGCGTCTACCACCTCAGCTGGCAACGTGTTCCAGGCACCCACCACCCTCTGCGTAAAGAACTTTCCACGCATATCTCCCTTAAACTTTCCTCCTCTCACTTTGAACTCATGACCCCTAGTAATTGAGTCCCCCACTCTGGGAAAAAGCTTCTTGCTGTCCATCTTGTTTATACCCCTCATGATTTTGTAGACCTCAATCAGGTCCCCCCTCAATCTCCTTCTTTCTAATGAAAATAATCCTAGTCTACTCAACCTTTCTTCATAGCTAGCGCCCTCCATACCAGGCAACATCCTGGTGAACCTCCTCTGCACCCTCTCCAAAGCATCCACATCCTTTTGGTAATGTGGCGACCAGAACTGTATGCAGTACTCTTGTACTCAATACCCCATCCGATGAAGGAAAGCATGCCGTATGCCTTCTTGACCATTCTATCGACCTGCGTTGCCACCTTCAGGGAACAATGGACCCAAACACCCAGATCTCGCCGTGCGTCAATTTTCCCCAGGACTTTTCCATTTACTGTATAGTTTGCTCTTGAATTAGATCTTCCAAAATGCACCACCTCGCATTTGCCTGGATTGAACTCCATCTGCCATTTATCTGCCCAACTCTCCAATCTATCTATATTCTGCTGTAATCTCTGACAGTGCCCTTCACTATCTGCTACTCCACCAATCTTCGTAGTAGTAGAGTAGTAGAGGCATGCAGTATAAAAGCAGGGTGGTAATGCTACACCTCTACAAATCATTGGTCAGATCATATTTCGAATATTGTGTGCAGTTCTGGACACCTTATTTAAGGATGTTAAAGCCTGAAGAAACTTCAAAGGAAATTTATGAGAAACATACCAGGAATGAAGGATTTTACATACAAGGAAAGATTAGACAAATTGGGCTTATTCTCCTTGAAACAGAGAAACTTAAGAGGTTGCTTCACTGTTGTGTTCAAAATTATGAAGAATAGAAGGATATTCTGTTTCCACTCAATGTATGTCAATAAGAAGGGGTTACAATTTCAAGGTTGTCAGCAAGAGAGCTAGGACTGAGATTTGGAGAAAGTTCTTAACCCAGAGAGTTGTTAGGATTTGGACTGCACTACCCAGGAGAGTGGTGGAGGCAGATTCCATGGGAGGATTCATACCCAGTTATGTGCTTGATGGTGATGGGTTTAGAGTGCTGTGGAGATAGGCTGCAGAATGGGACTGGGTAGGCAGCTCTTTCAGGAACCAGCGCAGACACAATGGGTCAAATGGCCTCCTTCTATGTAAAATTCTATGATTCTGTGAATATCCTGTAAATCCCTCCCTCACCAGCAACACATCACCACCAAGGGCAACTAAGGATGGTCAATAAATGCTGACCCATCCAGCGATGCCCACATCCTATGAATGAATGTTTTAAAAAGGGTATCGTGTACCTCCAGATCATTTTACTAACACCAACTGCATGAGCCAGCCAGCTTGCAACCAGGTAATTCTACCACATTTAACAGTTGATTTGGTGTGATAACCTCTATCAGGTTCATGGGGAATCATTAATGAATCTGCCAATGGAGCTTGTTGAGTATGAGATCACATGGTAACTGGCAATGGCCTGCCCAGTTGGAACACATCACCTGAGCCCTTGACAAACTCTGATTTCTAGAGGGCCTGTTGTGGCTCAGTGGTAGTGGTCCTGCCCCTAGAGTCCCACCTGCTCCAGAGGTGTATGATAACATCTCTCAACAGGTTGATTAGAAAATTAGGCTAAATATTAAATAAAGACCCAGAGGGAGTCTTGCGGTGCAATGGTAGTTTTTCTACCCCTGGACCAACAAACCTGGGCTCAAGTCCCACCTCTCCAGAGGTATTCAATAATGGTTCTGAACAGGTTGATTAGAAAAAAAGTTTCAAATTTAAAAAAAAACAAAGACAGTATCCCCCTGTCTGCCTTCCATAGGGACCACTCTCTCTGCAACTCCCTCGTCCACTTCACACTCCCCGCTAGCCCCACAACACCCGGCACCTTTCCCTGCAACCGCAGGAAGTGCTACACCTGCCCCTACACATTCCTCCTTACCTCCATCCAAGGAACCAAACAAAACTTTCACATCAGACAGAGGTTCACCTGCACATCCATCAATGTGGTCTATTGCATCTGCTGCTCCTGATGTGGTCTCCTCTACATTGGTGAGACCAAGCGGAGGCTCGGAGACTGATTTGTAGAGCAACTGCGCTCTTCACGCAACAAATGACAACACCTTGCGGTCGCGAACCATTTCAACTCCCCCTCCCACTCCGAGTGACATGTCCATCCTGGGCCTCCTCCGGTGTCACAATGACGCCACCCACAAACTGGAGGAGCAGCACCTCATATTCCTCCTCGGGACCCTACAACCCAATGGTCTCAATGTGGACTTTACCAGTTTCAAAATCTCCGCAACCCATGACCAACCCTACCACTCATTCCCGTCTCCTTGACCTGTCCATCTTCTCTCCCACCTATTCATTCCTCCCACCTCATTGACCAATCCCCACCATTCACTACCTGCACTCACCTACCACCATCCCACCTACCTTCCCCAGCTCCACCCATCCTCTCTCTATTTATTTCAGAGGTCCCTTCCCCCTCCCCCTTTTCTGGAGAAGGGTTCCGAACCAAAACGTCAGCTTTCCTGCTCCTCTGATGCTGCCTGGCCTGCTGTGTTCCTTCAGCTCCACACTGTGTTATCCCAGACTCTCTACTACCTCCTGGTTTCACCCCTTCCCTACCTCCCCCTCACTTTTGATGATTTGCACTGTCCATAATGGGCTTTGCTTGTAAATGTTTGACTGGTTACTGGTGGTAGTTAAAAGAAGAAGAAAAGGGATAAAAAAAAAATGGCACAGTAATTTTGGTAGTGAGTTGTGTGTGATAAATCTTTGGGGCATAAAAAAGACTCAGGAGAGCTCTTCTGAGGCAATGGTAATGTCCTTACCTCTGAACCAGAACGGCTGGGTTTGAGATGTTATTGGGATAACATCCCATTGATTTCTATATTCTCTATAAGTTAATGCTCTTTATCTGCTTACACAGAGGTATGCAGGCACTGCCTTAAAACTTCCTGCCCAACGAGAATTAGGTGTAAAACTTTGTAAATCCTTATCTTCCTATACATAAGTAGAAAAGACACTGCCTTAAGCTTCCTGCTTGAATAGAATTAGGGATAAACTTTGTAAATCTTTATTTTCCCGCACAGGGGTATGCGGAAGCTATCTCAAATAAGATTAGGTGGCAACGTTTGTAAAAGTGTGAGACTTCTGAAATCCTGTAAAGAATGTAACTTCTGTTTCTGCTAAAGGGGCCAGGACACTGACCTTTGTTCAAGCCAGACACTTCGGAAGCTTGAAATTACATTCCGTCACTTCGGCAACTTGAAATCGCCTCCTGCCGTTAGCAGTCACTTTGCGAGCAATCAATACCTGTCCGTCCTCCCTGGACTGACCTATCTCCTCCCTACCCCCCCCACCTACACTCACCTTTACTGGCTCCATCCCCGCCTCTTCGACTTGTCTGCCTCCACTCCACCTATCCTCTCCTCTATCCATCCTCTATCCGCCTCCCCTTCTCTCCCTATTTATTTCAGAACCCTCTTCCCCTCCCCCATTTCTGATGAAGGGTCTAGGCCCGAAATATCAAGCTTTCCTGCTCCTATGATGTTGCTTGGCCTGCTGTGTTCATCCAGCCCCACGCCTTGTTATCTCGGATTCTCCAGCACCTGCAGTACCTTTTATCTCTAATACTGTATCCTGCTTTCTTTATGTTTTCGATGTAGTAATTGTTTGTGTTCTCATGTCATTGTCCGATGTAGTGATTGTTTCATGTAACATGCCATTGTGAGATGTAAAATTGCTTTATGTACTATGCACTCAATAAGGTATAAGAAGTGGGGACAGTCCGCTGCTCGGGGACAGTCACTTATGAGACTCTGCACTCTGTGCCGGGTTGAGTACAGCGATCCTCCACAGCTTGTACTTGCTTTGCAATAAAGGATTTGTGTTTTTCTAAACAGGTCAGTGTCTTGTTCTTGCATCAAGTCCGTGAGGGTCTCCAAAAACGAACCTAACAGGTTCAGCTCCCACTTGCTCCAGAAATGTATAATAATATTTCTTCAATAACATTACTTCAAAATAAAACAATACAGAACCAGAAATTCTTCTGCAGAACTGTCAGTCCCAGGCTAGGACTAACCTTTGTATGTCATGGGTAGTGGCTCTGTTTTGTTGTTGAAAATGACCCCATCTTCTTCAACAGAGCTGAGATTGAGAGCGTTGGGAGCATCAAGTTCCTACGAGTGATGGTAGCTGACAACCTGTCCTGGATATCCCATGCAGATGCAATGGTTAAGAAGGCACAACAACGCCTCTGTTTCCTCAGGTGGCTCAGGAAATTTGGCATGTCCATAAGGTCCCTCACCAACTTTTACAGATGCACCATTGAAAGCATACCATCCGGGAGAATAAAGCCGTGGTATGGCAACTGCTCTGCCCAGGACCATAAGAAACTGCAGAAGGTGGTGTGCTCAGCCCAGACCATCACGGAAGACAACTTTCAATCCATGGACCCCATTTACATGGCTCACTGCCACAGAAAGGCTGCCAATGTGATCAAAGACCCATTGCACCCCCGGTAATGCTCTCCTACAACATCTTCCATTAGGCAGACAATACACAAGCTTGAACACACGCACCATCAGGTTCAAGATAGCTTCTCCCTGCCATTATTAGATTGATGAATAGACTCTCTAATTTCAAATAATGTTGATCTTGCCAAGCACATGCCCTGTGCAATGTAACCTCATTATCTCTATCCAAGTTTTATTTTCACCCTATGATCTGTATGTCCTTGCTTACTATGATCTGCCGGTAATGCTCATAATCAAAGCTTTTCACCGTACTTAGGTACTTGTGACAATAAAGCAAGTCAAATGTTCCTTTCTGGTTGATTTTCCTGTATTATTACAGTTATCAAAGTGCCGACACTGATTTTACATCCATATCTACTTTTATTTTATCAATGGAGAACCATTGCCATCACATCTGATGTTATTTTTGGGAGAGAACAGAAATTATCTGAAGGAATGGCCTCTGCTCATAAAGCCTTGTGGATTGTATCTTATTTGAAGTCACTAAACAATGGTGGTGATCATCATTAAATGTTGTATGCAAGTTGCCAAACAGAAAAGGTATTGAAAGAATGATTACCACAAACATTTTAGGAAGAAAATTGTCTTTTCAAGTTTAACCTTTTGCACATTATTCAATTATAAGCTACAATAACCTTGATTTATTAACCATCCAACAAAAATGATTGCTATTTAACATAACTTATACAAATATTTTGAATAATCCACATGCTATGGCTATAAATATTTGCAATAAATCATCAACAAGTCTGTATTAAATTGAAACTCATTTGGGGACGAAATGTAATTAGATATGCACCGATTTTTCCATTGCAGATTTGTTGGTTTTGATTCTGCCTTCTCTTAGAATTAGATTTTATTGTCATGTACACTCAAGTAGACAGATCCAGGTGTACAGCGAAAAGTGTAAAATGTTGCCATTCCCAACGCCATCTTAGGTACAAAGGTACCTAGGTATAAAATCTGAGGTACAAGGTAGAAAAGTAAGGAAATATAGTTAAAAGTTGAACATTTTCATCCTTCTTAGTGTAAAGTAGAAAAATAAAGATAGTTAAAAGTTCAACATTGCAGTCCTTCTTAAGTGCTTAGCCATGCTGGGCTCACACTCCCCACAAGAGTTCAATATCCTTCTCGTTGGGCTCCATCTCCCTGGGTTCGAAGCCACTGTAGATGCCAGGAGCTCAGGTTGCCTGCCGTCTCCACCACTGCCGATGCAGAGCAGACTAGAATTAGATATCTGGGTACATCCTTTCTGGCCACAAGCGCCTCCTGCAGGTTTGTAAATGACTTTTCATGATGCTAATCTCTGCCAAACCTGCACTCAGTTCCAAAATCTGAAACATCAGTCCACCCTCACAATTTATCTTTTACTTTGATCTTTCTGTTCCCCCTACTTAGGAGTAGTTTCTTTGATCTCTTGGATTACAAGAAATCTTTGCTCTTCCCAATTTTTGCTGTCATTGTTCTTCATTTTGAAGGTTGCTCAATGAAGAGCTCTTATCGTCTCTGCACATGTCATGGTTAGACACATCCACTCATGAGTAGACCAAGAACAAGAGATTACAGGTTCGATTTAATGGCAAAAGAAGCTGAAGTATTACGATCGAAAGCTTCTCTGCACAGTAAGCAATTAGAATCTGCAAAGCACTGTCTGACATTGTGGCAGAGGAAGGTTCATGATTTGCATTCAAAAGGGAGTTACTAGAAAAGGAGCAATGTACATGGCTATGTGGAAAAGGCTGGAGAGCAGTGCTAAGTGAAATGCTTCTTTGGAGAACTGGTGTGGGCATGATGGATCATCTGCGCTGTAACAAATCTCTGATTCTTTGATTCTGTTTTCAGCAGCTGGCGGGGCTTTCATTTCAAAGTAGAAGGGAATGGAAATTCTGGCCCTTGGCAACTGTGGAGTTACCATCGTTTTTCTCTTCTATCCAAAGTAGTATTTTTGCAAGGAGGATTATTTTTCATGTTTGATGCTATGCTATGTTCATTAGGGTGAGGAGGTACAATGATTTAGAACTTTCATTCGTTGTATATATCATTATATACTGCAATTTGTTTAACTTGTTGGTTCTCAGTGTTGCAAAACTGCAATCAACACTTTTGTCGAGAACAAAAAAGGCATGTTAAGATTTTGATTGGAATACGCTTCTATGCGTCCAGCAACCAGGTGACAAAAATACTGAACAATTTTTCATTTACACAAATTCAACTTGTTTGCTGTGTTCATGCTCTTGGCAGTCATTCTCCACAGGCATATACAAAGATCCTCACTTTCTCTTAATTCTCACCGAACAATGTTCCATAGAGATTTAAATATTGAATGTAGTAAATACATCTGAAATTTTTCTAACATACCAATGAGTGGACAGTTACATCTGCCCTTGAAATGTTGTTTACAGAGAAAATTACCGTCTGTAGAGCTGATACTTCAATATATAAATGGCTGGGAGTGTGTCTTTTGACCAATTATCCAAGCATAAATTGTATCCATTAGTATTTAAATAAACACAATAACCTATTTTAAACCAATAAATAAAACTACAGTCATACAACCAACGAAAGATCATGTGGCATAGTGGTAGTTTCTCTTTCTCTGGGTCAGAAGTCTGCATTCAAGTCCCACCTGCCCTGGGCATGTGTGATAGCATACTGAACATGCTGATCAAAATAACCAAAAATATACAAATCAGGGGAAGACAACTCAGCTTCCCAAGTTCACTCCTTCATCAAAAGAGTCATGGCTGATCTGATTACTTCAAATGCCCTTTATAACCTTTCACCTCCTTGCTTATCAAGAGTCTATCTACCTCTGCCCTAAAAAAAAATCAGGGACCCTGGATTTGAAGAGACTTCCAGGGAGTCACAGCCCTCTATGGAAAAAAGAATTGTCCTTAATTGTCTTAAACGAGTGACCCCTTATTTTTAAAATGGGAACCAAGCATGGAAGGAAAAGGCAAGGGCTTCTATGCCTAAATTTGGCAGCTATATGGAACAAAACAAGAGGGCATGGATTTAAATGATGCACAAAAGAAACAAGGGTGATTTGAGAAAAATCTTCTCATCACAATGAGTAGTTACAGTAGAATACACTGCTTAGAAATGTATTGGAGGCAGGTTCACTTGAGGAATGTAAGAAAGCATTGAGTGAGTATTTGGATAGAAATATTGTGCAGTGGCATTGGGAATAAAGCAGGAGATTGGCAGTAGGATATTCATTTGAAGAGCCACTACAGGCATTTTGGGACAAATGGCCTCCATCTGCAGTGTAATATTTCTGTGATTCTCAGCATTTGAAATTGCAGGCTAGTCAGGATTTATTATCCATCCTGAACTACCTTTGGGAAGGTGGCAGTGAGTTGCCTTCTTTGACTGTCACAGTCCATGGACTATAGTTACAAACACCATGCTGTTTGGAAGAGAGTTACGGAATCAGTGGCAATATAATCAGGATAGTGAATAGTTTTGATGGGGAATTTTTGGATGGTGGTATTCCTATACATCTGCTGCCCTTGGCCTTCTATGTGGGAAAGATGGTTGGGAGGTGCTTCTGGAGTTAGAGGAACCATGGTGAATTGTTGAGGTGTGTCACGTAGATGCTGCCATTGTGCAATCCTGGTGGAGGGAGTGAATGTTGCAGGTGGTGGATGGGGTGACAATCAATTGGGCTGCTTAGTCCTACATCGAACAAAAAAAAGTGAATAAAGTAGTAAAGATATCAAATGAAAATTTTTTACCCTTGGAGGAAGTACTTACTAATTCTGTAGGAGCATACCCTCTGATCAGGGACAAAGACTCAGGAGGCATGCAGGATTCCGGCAAGTGAAAGACATTTTTTCAGGCAAAAAACGGTTAATGCAGGGAGAAGGCCAAAGGATCTTCCCCAAATCTGGCCTTGACATGAGAACTCAATTATTCCCTTAATTTTTGGCTCAGATCGGAAGAGACATCAATGACACACTCAGATCTTTACAGTGAAATACAGCATTTTGACACACTTTATGTTACAATAATCAAATACAGTGGAGCCACTGTCCTCCTCTATTAAACTATACAGCCAGTCCCGTGGGACACCTAATCAATGATGGGCATTCATATGATCATCCCCAGGTTCCCATGATTTTATGGTGATTACCAGACATTGTAATCCCAAGGCCTTGGGATATTTCTATGCATCCTATTAATTCACATTCCAAAAGTTATTAGCTATACTCCTTATGATCTGTCCTAGATTTACTTATTTCTCAGGGTTCTTGAATGCTATTATTCATTATATTCCATGTGCTGCCTTTACCAAATTCAGTTATAGAGTCATAGAGTCATAAAGTCCTACAGCATGGAGACAGCTCTTTGGCCCAAACTGGTCTGTGCCAACCAAAATGTCCATTCACTCTAAGCCCATTTCCCTACACTTGGCCCATAGCCTTCTAAACTTTTCCTATCCATGTATTTGTCCAAATGCCCTTTAAACATTCTTGATGTACCCACCTCAACCACTTTCACTGACAGCTCATTCCATATGCGTACCTCCCTCTGTGTAAAAAAGTTGCCCCTCAGGTTCCCATGTATTCTTTCCCTTCCTACCTTAAACTGATACCCTCTAGTCCTCGATTCACCCACTCTGGGCAGAAGACTGGATGCATTTCTATACACTTCTTTAAGATCCCTCCTCAGTCTCCGATGCTCTAAAGACAAAAGTCTTAGCTTGTCCTGGCAACACTTTTGTCAATTTCTTCTGCACTCTTTCCAGTTTAATAACATCCTTCCAATAGCAAGATGACCAAAACTGAACACAGTACTCCAAGTGCAGCCTCACCAATGTTCTTTACAATTGCATCATAACTTGCCAACTTCTACACTCACTGCCATGACTGATAAAGGTCAATGTGCCAAAAGCCTTCTTCGTTGCCCCGGCTAATCCACTTTCAGAGAACCGTACATCTGAACTCCGATGTCCCTCTCTTCCACTACACTCCTTAAAGCCCTATCATTCACCATGAAACTCCTACCTGGATTTGACTTTCCAAAATGCAACACCTCTCACTTATCTATATTAAACTGCATTTGCCATTTCTCAGCCCACTTCTCAAGCTGATCAAGATCCTGCTGCAATTTTCTGATAACCTTACTCACTATCCACGATTCCGCCTATTTTAGTGTCATCTGCAAACTTACTAATCATGCCTTGTACATTCTCATCCAAATAATTGATATAGATAAAAGACAGCAATGAATCAACACCGACTCTCGAGGCACACCGCTAGTCATAGGCCTCCAGTCAGATAACCGTGCTTCCATTATTATTCTCTGCTTCCTACCATTAAGACAATTGTGTATCCAATTTGCCAGCTCTCCCAGAATTCCATGTGATCTAATCATCCAGAGCAGCCTACCATGTGGATCCTTATCAAAGGCTTTACTGAAATCTATGTAGACTGTGTCTACCGATTTGCCCTAATCAACCTTCCCGGTCACTTAGTCAATGAACTCTAAGAAATTTGTGAAGCATGATCTCCCATGCGCTAAGCCATGCTGGCTACTCCTAACCAAACCCTGTCTTTCCAAATGCATGTATATCTTATCCCTCAGAATCTTCTCAAGTCACTTACCTACCACAGATGTTAAGCTTACAGGTCTATAATTCCCATGTTTTTCTTTCCAGCCTTTCTTGAATAAGGGCACAACATTCGCAACCCTCCAGTCTTCTGGGATCTCACCCATGGCTAACGACGATGCAAGTATATCAGCCAAGGAGCCCAACAATTTCTTCCCTAGCCTTTCATATATCTGGTCAGGACCAGGAGATTTACCTACCTTCATACATTCTAATACTTCTAACACCTCCTCTACTCTGATATGGACTGTACCCAAGATGTCGTCACTAACTTTCCCACGTTCCCAAGTCTTCATGTCCTTCTCCACAATAATCACAGAGGGGAAATATTCATTGAAGACTTCATCCATCTCTTCCAGTTCCACACATATATGTCTACTTTTGTCTTTGAGGGGCCCTATTCTCTCTTTAATTATTCTTTTTCCTTTAACATACTTAAAGGATCTCTTTGGATTCACGCTAATCTTCTCAGCCAAAACTATCTCATGCCACCTTTCTGCCCTCCAGATTTTCTTCTTCAGTAAAGCCCTGTATCCCCTATATACCTCCAGGGATTCCGTTGATCCCAGCTCCCTGCTCCTCAGTCATGCCTCCTTATTTCTGGTCAAAGCCTCAATATTTCTTATCATCCAGTGTTCCCTACTCCTGCCAATCTCGCCCTTCATCCTGAGAGGAACATAAAGATCTTGAACTCTAGCTATCACCCTTTCAAAGGCCTCCCACTTGCCAGAGGTCCCTTTGTCTGCAAACAAACTACTCCAGTCAACATCTGCAAGGCCCTGTCTAATTCCATCAAAAATTCACCTTGCCCCAATTTAGAACTTGAACATATAGACCAGTTTTGTCTTTTTCCATGACTAATTTAAAATGAATAGAACTATGGTCTCTGGTCTCAAAGTACTCCCCCACTGTCACCTCAGTTACCTGTCCTGCCCTATTTCCCAAGGGTAGGTCAAATTTTGCCCCTTCCCGAGTAGGACCCTCCACATATTGCTCAAGGATAATTTCCTGAACACATTTAACAAATTCCACCTCATCAAAGCTCTTAACACTATGGCAATCGCAGTCTATGTTCAAAAATTTAAAATCCGCCACTATTGCTCCTGCAAATCTCCAAAATCTCCCTGCATATTTGTTCCTCTAATTCCTGTTGAACACTTGGAGGCCTGCAGTACAAACCTCAATAATGTCACCATCCCCTTCTTATTTCTTAGCTCCACCCACAAAGCCTCACTGGATGATCCGTCAGTTATTTCATCTCTGACTACTGTTGTGATACTCCCCTTAAACAAAAATGCACCTCCCCCTCCCCTCTTTCCTTCACCTCTGTCCCGCCTAAAGCACCTGTACCCTGGCACATTAAGCAGCATAAAGCCCTGCCCCTCCCTTAGCCTTGTTTCTGTAATGGCTAATAATATCCCAGCGCCACATACCTATCCATGCCCTTGCAGCACTAGCAAATCTGCCCACCAGGATATTGGTCCCCCTCCAGTTCAGGTACAACCCGTCCATCTTGAACAGATCACCCCTGACCCAGAAAAGATCCCAATGATCCAGGAATCTGAACATCTGCCCCCTGCACCAATTCTTTAGCCACGCATTCATCTGCCATATCCTCCTGTTTTTACCCTCACTAGCATGTGGCACTGGAAGTAATCCAGAGACTACCATCTTCGAGGTCCTAACTTTCAGCTTTTTTCCTGGCACTCTATAAGCACTCCGCAGGACCTCATCCCTATTTCTACCTATGTCACATGTACCAACGTGCACAATGACTTCTGGCCGCTTACCCTCCCCCTCGGAGCAGGTCCCCCTCTCAACCTCCGTCTTTCTAATGTAAATAATCCTAATCTACTCAACCTCTGTTCATAGCTAGCACCCTCCATACCAGGCAACATCCTGGTATACCTCCTCCAAGACATCCCAGAGCCTGGCACCTGGGAAGTAAAACACCATCCTGGATTCTCATTGGAGGCCACAGAATCTCCTCTGTACCCCTAACTATCAAACCTCCTACTGCTAAGGTCCTTTACCCTTTCCTGCTGTGCCCCAGAGCCAGTTGTAGTGCCAACAACCTAGCTACTCGTGCTTTCACCTGAACTGTCATTCCCCCCACAACAATATACTTGTTTTCGAGGGGAATGGCCACAAGGGATTCCAGCAATCTCTGCCTACTCCCTTTGCTTTTCCTGGTGGTCACCCAGCTACTCTCTGCCTGCACCTGAGGATTGACCACCTCAGTAAAACTCTGATCTATAATGCATCCAGCTCCAGCTCGAAATCTGTAACACAGTCTCCCAGGAGCTTTAGCTGAGCGCACTTCCCAAAGGTGTAGTCATCAGGGACAATGGAGGTCTCCTTGAGCTCCCACATCCTGCAGGAGGGGCATGCCACTGCCCTAACTACCATCTCAACTGCTATAAGATTAAGAGAAAAGTTAAAAGGACTTTATCTGAGCTTACCTGTACTTTTTGTGGAGCCGCTGCTCACCGAAGCCTGTTGTGGCAATGCCTTACTTCTCACTCTGCTATCAACAAATTAGCACGTCTCCCTCCTCCTCTAACCAAAAGAGGGGTGAGAGAGGGAGGGAAGCACTACACTGAGCAAACTATATGGTAAATAGAAAAGCCCTGGGGAAAATTGATGCACAGAGAGATCTGGGTGCTCAGGTCCATTGCACCTTGAAGATGGCAACGCAGCTCAACAGCGTGGTCAAGAAGGCATATGGCATGCTTTCACTCATCAGACGGGACATTGAGTACAAGAGTTGGCTGGTCATGTTACAGTTGTATAGGACTTTGGTTCGACCACATTTCGAATGCTGTGTACAGTTCTGGTCGCCATATTACCAAAAGGGTGCGGATGTTTTGGAGACCGTGCAGAGGAGGTTCACCAGGATGTTGCCTGGTATGGAGGGTGCTAGCTATGAACAGTGGTTGAGTAGATTAGGATTATTTACATTAGAAAGACGGAGGTTAAGAGGGGGACCTGATTGAGGTCTACAAGATCATGAGAGGTATAGACAGAGTGGATAGCAAGAAGCTTTTTCACCAGAGTGGGGGATTCAATTATTAGGGGTCATGATTTCAAGAATCCATTATCAAAGACTTAATAGTGGAGCATTCAGAAGGCAGCAGCAGGGTCAGACTGTATCAGCATGGATATACGATGGGGAAATGTTTGACAAATTTGTGGGAATTCTATTACGATGTAACTCGTAGAGTTGACCAGGGGGAGCCAGTCAATGTGGTATATTTGGTGTTTCAGAAAGAATTTGACAAAGTCCCACAAAGGAGATTATAGTCCAAGATTAAAGCGCATAGATTGGGGAAAGTGTATTGAAATGGGCAGGAAACTGGTTGACAGAGAGGAAACAAAGAGTAGGAATTAATGGGTCTTTTTCAAATTGGCAGGCAGTAATTAGTGGGGTGCCACAGGGATCAGTGCTGGGACCCCAACTATTCACAATCTATACTAATGACTTGGATGAGGGAACAAAATGTAAGATCACAAAGTTGTGGATGATACCAAGTTGGGTGGAAGGGTGAATTATGACGGGGGCACAGAGATCCTTCAGCATTATCTGGACAGGTTGGGTGAGTGGACCAATCAATGGCAGATGCAGTATAATTTGGATAAATGTGAAGTTATTCACTTTAGAAGCAAAAACAAGAAAGCAGATTACGACCTGAATGGCTGTAAATGGGAGAGGGGAGTGTGCAGCGGGATCTGGGTGTCCTTGTGCGCCAGTTGCTGAAGGTAAACATGCAGGTGCAGGAGGTGGTAAGGAAGGAAAATGGTACATTGGCCTTCATTGCGAGATGTTTTGAGTACAGGAGCAGGGATGTGTTGTTGCAGTTATACAGGGCCTTGGTGAGGGCAAACCTGGAAAATTGTGTGCAGTTATGGTCTCCTTTTCTGAGGAAGGATGCTCTTACTCTTGAGGGAAGGTCTACTCGGCTGATTCTGGGGATGGCAGGTCTGACACATGAGGAGAGATTGAATAGGTTGGGATTGTTTTTGCTGGAGTTCAGATGAATGGGCGGTAATCTCATGGAGACTTATAAAATTCTAACAGGACTACACAGGGTAGAAGCAGGGAAGATGTTCATGATCGTGGGTGTGTCCAGAACCAGGGGTCACAGTATAAGAATTCGGGGTAGGCCATTTAGACTGGAGATGAAGAGACAATTGTTCACCTGAAGAGTAGTGAGGCCTGTGGAATTCATTACCACAGGAAATATTTGATGCCAAAACATTGAACAAATTCAGGAAGCGGCTGGATTTTGCACTTGGGTGGAATGGGATTAAAGGTTATGGGGAGAAAACAAGATTACATTATTGAGTTGGACGATCAGCCATAATCGTGATGAATGGCAGAACAGGCTCAAAGGGCTGAATGGCCTCCTCCTGCTCCTATCATCTACACTTCTATGTTTCTACACAACTCCTTCTGCTGTGAGCTTTTTATAATTGACAAGTTTCGACCACTCTATCTCATTCACGGCCAGGCATCTTTTTTGTAGAGATAAGTAGTTCCTGAGACTAATTAGCTTTCACATCTGTGTTTAAATATTTTTCCCCTAATGCTTCCATTATACTTTTAGTTATACATGTACCTATCCTTATGTTGAAACCTTCCCCTATGATTATCTGAAGAATCTTTAACTAGAACCTGCTTCTTAATATTGTGGCTAACTTAAACAAGAAACTAATTGATCCAAAATAAATTGAGTTGTTGTTTTCACAGCCGCGGAAGGAGTTAGTCTGACTGGCTCATGGTCTGAGATTGACACTGCTGGTGTTATTCACTTCACGAGGCTGGAATCGGTTAATTGTCTACCCTTCGGCATCCTCTTATCAAGCTGTCTTGGATGGCTGCTCGTAGGACCCCCTTGCTGACCTTGCAGTAGTCCTGTTCAAGGGTACCATTATGTTTCTCTTAAGTGTTAGAGCAAGCTGTCCCAATTTCTTTTAATCCTTGTCGGCCATTTTGTGTCTTTCAAAACATGGGCCACTCTCACAAACTCCAATGCACATTGGAGCTATGTTCAATCGGGTAAGTAGGGAGTATTCCATCATACTCCTGACTTGAAGATGGTCGTCAGTCTTCAGCAGGCTAGGCAGCTGAGTGACTCACATCAGAATCCTTAGCCTCTGACCTACCTCTGTAGCTACAGTTTTTCTTTGGCTGGTCCAGTAACGTGTCTGGTCAATGTCATCATCTTGTAGGATTTGGCAGTCATTCCTCAGGCTAAATGAAACTCTGCATTTTAATAAAGTGACAACTGGGTGAGCATTTGACTGGCTGTTATGTTTTATATTTGGGAATGTATTCAGTGTGGTTGAAGTTTGTGGAATAGAAAACAGCTTGAGGATATTGGGGCCTGGATTAAAAGCATTTGGGAGAAGCTTATGAGAATTTGGGAGCATGCACGTTTTCAGGGATTGACAGCACTTTGAGGTACTGACGTCTGTGGGATCCTTCAGTATCAAGAGCTTTAGATGGTGCAAATCACTGAAGGAGCTTGGATCTGTAGTTTGTGAATAGTCTGAAGTTTGATGTGGAGCTTCCATGCACTTGTTATGCAAGAAGTGGCAAATACCTGGTTGTGATTGGCTCCTCAGAGTAATGACTCACTAGGATTTGTGAACAATCAGAGATCACCAGTGGCTTTCCTATGCTAATACCCATCATGAAGTATTTCTTAATGCCAAGAGCACTGTGATATGCTTTCATTTAATTTGCTCATGGGATTTGCCAGCATTAGCTTGGCTAGCACTTATTGATCAGAGGGCAGTTAAGTCCATAAGGCCATAAGATAAAGGTGCAGAATTAGGCCATTCAACCCATCAAGCCTGCTCCACCATTTGATCATGGATTATATGTTTCTCAACTCCATAACTATTGATCCCCTTACTAATCAAAAGCCTATCTATCTTTGTCTTTAATGCAGTCAATGACTTGGCATCCACAGCCTTCTGCAGCAATGTGTTCCACAGATTTACTACCCACTGGCTGAAGAAATTCTTCCTCATCTCAGTTCTAAAGGTTGTCTCTTCTCTTTGTGGTTGTGCCCCCAGCTCCTAGTCTCTCAAACTAGTAGAAACATATTTTGCATGTCCACCCTACCAAGGCCTCTCAGTATTCTATAAGTTTCAATCAGATCCCCGTCTCATCCTTCTAAATTCTATCTGCTACAGACCCAGATGCCTTAAAAGCTCCATATATGACTAGCCCATCATCCCCAGGGTCATTCTTGTAAACCTCGTCTGGACCCCCTCCAAGGCCAGCATATTATTCCTTAGACACAGGAACCAAAACTGCTCACAAATGTTCCAAATGTAGTCTGCACAAAACCTTATGCAGCTTCAACATCACATCTCTGCTTTTATATTATAGTCTTAATGAAAATGAAGGTAAAATTACATTTGAAGATAACAAAAACTGCAGATGCTGGAAGCCAGAGTTGACATAGTGTGGAGCATGAGAGTCCTGACCCGAAACATTGACTTTCCTCTTCCTCTGATTTTGTCTGACCTGTTGTGTCCCTCCAGCTCCACACTGTTTCAACATTAAAATTACATTTGCCTTCCTAACTGCCAATTCAACCTGCATCTCATCTTAATTGAATCTCGAGCTAGGACTCCTAAGGCCCTTTGTGCTTCAGATTTATGAAGCATTTCCCCATTTAGAAAAAGATCTGCACCTTTATTCTTCCTACCGAAGTGCATAACCTCACACCTATCCACATTTTTTTCCATGTGCCATTTCTTTGCCATTCTTCTAGTCTATGTATATTCTTATACATCATCCACACTTCCTTCACTTATCTTTACGTCATCTACACACTTAGTAATAATGCTCTCAGTTCCTTTGTCCAGATCGTTGATGTCTAACGTGAATAGTTGTGGTACCAACACAGACCATGCTGAACTCCACTAGTCACCAACTGCCATCTTGAAAATGTCCCCTTTATCCCCACTTTCTGCCTCCTGCCAGTCAGCCAATTATCTATCCACACCAGTACCTTGCCCCTAAAATCATGGGCTCTTATCTTAAATAGCAGCCTCCTGTGTGGCACTTGTCAAAGATCTTCTGGAAATCTAAGTAGATCATCCCCACTGGCTGTCCTTCGTCTAAATTTCTGTTTAACTCCTCAAATAATTCTCACAGATTTTGCAGGCACGACCTCTCGTTGCTGAAGCTGTACTGACTCAGACCTATTTTACCATGCACTTCCAGGTACTCCGCAATCTCATCTTTAATAATGGAGTCTAACGTCTTACCAATGACCAAGGTCAGGATAACTGGCCTTTAACTTCCCATCTTCTGCCTCCCTTCTTAAGCAGAGGTGTTATGTTAGCTATTTTCCAGTCCTCTGACTCCAGTTATTCCTGAAAAATCACACCAAAGTCTCTGCAATCCCCTGAGCTGTATCCTTCAAAACCCTTGAATGTAGTCTATCCAGTCCAGGTGATTTATCCACCAGTGGACCTTTCAGCTTCCCCAGCACCTTCTCCTTAGTGATGGCTACTACACTCACCTCTGCCTCTGACTCTCTTGAAGTTCTGGTTTGTTGATGATGTCTTCAATCATGAAGACTAATGCAAAGTACCTATTCAGTTCTTCCACCATTTTCTTTGTTCCCTGTTACCTCTTCTCCAGCATCATTTTCCAGTGGTCCAGTGTTTACTCTTGCCTTTCTCTTACCTCTTACATACCTAAAAAATGCGCTTGCATTCTTCTTTTACATTTCAAGCTAGCTTACCCTTATATTTCATCTTCTCCACTGTTATTGCACACTTGACTATTTTCTGCTGGTTTTTAAGGTCTCCCCAATCCTCTGGCTTCCCATTAATCTTCACAACATCGAAAACTTTCTCTTTTGCTTTAATATTCTCCATGATTTTCCTTGTAAACCATGGTTGCCTCATCCTCCCCTCAATATGTTTCTTCTTCCTTGGGATGCATTTCTGCTGTGCCTTTTGAATTACTTCCAGAAATTCCTGTCATCGCTGCTCCACTGTCTTCACTGGTAGGGTCCCCTTCCAATCATCCCTGGCCACAGTCAAGCACATTGTTGTGGGCATTTTAAGTCACATGTCAACCAGACCAACAAATGACAGTAATGTTCATTCATTTAAAGAGCATTAGTGAACCAGATGGGTTTTACAATTGACAGTGGCGACATTCTCAACATTAAACTAGCTTTATATTGACTTCAAATCCATGTGCACAGCACTTTACCCTAGGGTTCTGCGTACTTGTCTAATGACATTATCACTCTGCCACTGACTCTCTTAAATTGCTTTATTGACTGATCAAAATATAAGCGGATAATTCTTGGACTAAAATTTGTAGTATATTTGTAGTATATTTGTAAATTTGTAGTATAATTCTTGGACTAAAATTTGGAAGAGATGCACTTATGATAAAGCGAAGCGTACATTTCTTGTGAGCAATATTGGTGTGATGTACTAATGTTGCATGGCACACAATAAGCTGAATAATTTCCTGCTTTATGACAAAAATAATCTTATGTCTTATTCGACTGCTAAATGGAGCAACGTTTCAAGTCAGCATTATAATCTTAAGGCCATAATATCCATGTGTCGGACATAAACGTTTTCTGAAGTCAATTAGAATTTTCCTGTTGCTTGGTGAGCAAAGTTTGTAAATAGGAACATGGTTACAACTTTAAGGTGGAGGATAAAAAGTAGCATGAAATAAAAACAGATCACGCAGGAAATAATCAACAAGGCTAGCAGTGCCTGTGAAGAGAACAGCAGTTAACAGTTCAACTCAAATCTGATCCTTCAGAACTTCTGCTGAGTATTTTTGTTTTTATTTCAGTTTTCTAGCGTCTGCAGAGCTTTATTTTTTCTTTAGCAATTGAAAAAGTGCCTTTCTTTCTCTTGTTGTGTCATTATGGGTGCTGAACTGTAGAGACATCATTCTGCAAAGCTAAGTGACCAGTGAAACTAGCGTGCCATGTTCAAATAAAACATTCTCTCATTACTATGAGACAGAAATCAGATAAACCAAAATAATGCAAATCTCCACTTCAGAGATTTCAAATGTATTGGTAATTTGTTCAAATTCAGTGGAGTGCTGAAACCATTAGGTGTTTTCTCTGCTATAACATGCTGTAATATCAATTAACCCTTTCTTTTCCAGAAACAAGCCTATGTCAGTCATTGGCATTTCTATAGTTATTTATAATTCCTGGAAAAATGTAAAATCTGTTCGGCTGAATTCTGGAACTGCTTTATCACTACGTATCTTGTCACACTTAGAAAGCTGATCAGCGTCAGACAGCAATTTCTTCATTACATGATGTAATTGGGTCAAAGGTTCAGGTGCCCTGTTAAAATCAAAGGTTCTTATTGGTAAACAGTATTAATAACTAGGGGACTTGACGTTGTAGATGCACAGAGGGCATAATCTCAGAAAAACGGGGTTACACATTTAAGATATAGATGAGGAAGAATTTCTTCTCTAATAGAGTATTGAATCTGTAGAATTCTTTATTTGCAGAATGCTAGGCCATTAAGTATATTCAAGGCTGAATATACAGCGTTTTAATCAATTAAAGAATCAAGGCAAGAAAGTGGAGTTGAAGATTATCATATCATCCATGGTCTCATTGGATGGTGGACCAAACTTGATGGGCTGAATGGCCTACTTCTACACCTGCATTTTGTGGTTTTTATGGTCTTATCTTTTTCTCCTGGAAAGGTAAACCTATCCAGTTGAACTTTTATTTAAACTAAAACCTCAACCTTAAAGAAAGACCTCAGATCATTAAAGAAACTGAATCAGAATGAATAGCTACAATCTGGGTAGTGCAATGAAGTGCGCTCCCATCTAGGACATTTTAGTCCAGCAAAAATATGCCAGTATGGAACATATCAACACAAGCAACTTGTCTATTTTAACCAATATCAGCATGTAGAACCCTATCTTGAAATTCTGGTTTTCTGTTTGTGGGTTCTTGAGGACTTAAGTATGAGACTAATCCTCCTAATACTTGCTAATGTATAATTATCATAAGAATCACTTCTGAAAGACATTAAATGATTAATCTTATGTCATAGAGTCTACAGTCAATCAAAGATTAGTATGATATGACAGTCCTACTTTGAGTTTAAACACAAACTTCATTTTCACCTAAAATAAAAATGAATATTCAAATAAATATGCCAGGAAGATTACTCGCAGTCCAATATAATTTCTTTCTAGGATCAGGTGTCTTTGTCTCAACATTTCTTTAAGTTTGAGGAAGTGTTTTGGCAGACTTCAACTTTAGCTGGTGTCAAAGCCTGGCTGTTCTCATCTGCCTCTCCTGACCCACAAAGCCTCAGTTAAAAAGAATTCTTTTTACTACAGTCTGGAAGGTGTGGACAAGAGATATTATTGTTCATTATTACATGTTATGAATGGCAGAATTCTTGATGGATCATAATAATTCCCTTTCAAAAATCAGCCATGATCCTATTGAATGATGCAGCATGGACGATGGGCTGAATTGCTTACCCTTCTTTCTATGTTCTTATGTTCTAGTTCACAGTAAATAACGCAAAGCCGCCTATTCCTCGCCAACAGTCTACATTGCTCATTGAAAAAAGACTGAAAGAACTGTGGATGCTGTAAATCAGGAACAAAAACAGAAGTTGCTTGAAAAGCTCAGCAGGTCTGGCAACGTCTGTGAAGAAAAAAAATCAGAGTTAACGCTTTAGGTCCGGTGACCCCGCCTCAGAACTCTGAGGCAGGGTCACCGAACCCGGAACATTAACTATGAATGTTAGTTGAGAACTGACCCTTGGCAAAATTTCAGATTGGCACTTCTGAATTCGTAGATTAATTTGGTGATGTTCTTTAAAACAACATTGGCTCCAGACAAGCTGAAATCAATATCTTTTTTTCCATATTTTTAAACATATTTTGGATTTAGTTTAGAATTTTTGCCCATGCAGTAAATTTTCAAAGTAGTTTCTATAAATGGTCTTAAAAGAGACAATTAGCAGTCAAATCTCTAAAACCATCTTGAATTGACTGGTTACATGTTGTTGGGTTATCTCTGATTACAACTATTATGTTGATACGCAACTGAACTCAACAGCCTACAGATTAGAAGCTATCCCAATATATTAAATATAACTTCATTTATATGCAGCAAAAAAAAACAATCTATATGCAGATGCTACCCTGGTGCATGACTTTTCCCTGAAGACTTCACTCTCGCAATTGTGCAAGTTGATACCTCTTCTGATATCTCTGTCATCTCAGAACAGCATGCAGATCTACTGGGAAAATTGCAGAGTCCTTCACTTCACGGTCTTTGATTATGCATACTGTCAATAAGCTTGGCTTTCATTTGGAGAAAAATGCAGTTTTAAATGCTTTAGGGATTATTATCATTTCAAAATTACCATTCATCTGAAAACATAACACAAAAAAGCAATCAAACCCATAAACTTCACTTGGGCTCTCTGTTCCACTTAACTGCTTTCAAGTGCTGAATCTTACAAATTGGCTTTAACCACATTTTCAACTTCTTGGATTTTACTTGATTGAATTTTAAAAATACATTCACAGGATGAGGGTGTTGCTGCCTGGGCCCGCGTTTATAACCCATCCATAATTGTCGAGAGGGGCAGTTAAAACTCAACCACATTGTTTTTGGTCTGGCGTCATATGGAAGCCAGAACAGGTAAGGATGGCAATTTCTTTCCCTAAAAGATATTAATGAGCCAGGTGGGATTTTCCTGACAATTAACAATGGATTCATGGTCATCATTAGACCCTTAATTCCTGAATTTTACTGAATTCAAATTCCACCATCTATCATGGTAGGATTCAAACCCAGGTCCCCAGTTCATTACCTGGGTCTGTAGATTAACAGTCCAGTAATAATACCACCAGGCCAACACCTCCCCATATGCTTCAAATATATATTAGACAACATGGAAACACAGAGAGAAAATGCTGGATACATTCAGGAGGGCAGACAACATCTGTAAAGAATGAAAAAAATGGAGTTAAATTTTCCGATCAATGGCTTTATGTCATAACAGTTTTAGAACAATGTAGGAGGCTGAGGGTGGAGAGGTCAGAGTGAGAGGTTTAATCCCTTCCCTTGGATATCAGGACTGACATATGAACACACTGGATCAGTTAGGACTATATTTACTGGAGTTGTGCAGAATAAGTGGGGAACAGATCTGTTAGAAACATTAAATTCTAACCTGCCAAGACAGGATAAATGCAGGAAAGATGTTTCTCATGACTGAGGAGTCCAGAATGAGGGTTCACAATCTAAGGATGCACAATAGACCATTTAGGATGAAAATAAGCAGACATTTCTTCACCCAGAGACTGGTGAGCCTGTAGAATGCTCTGTCACAGGAACTGGTCAAGGCCAAAACGTTGAATGCCTTCAAAAAGGAGCTAGACATTGTTCATAGGACTCAAGGGATTAAAGGGTACGGGAAGAAACCGAGAAGATGGTACAGAGTCCAATGATCAGCCATTAGTGATAGAATAGCACAAAGCAGGCTGAACGACCTTCTCCTGCTCCTGATTTTTTTAATGTTTCTGTCTTTAAAATATGACAAGTTTTAGAAAGCCCTGTGTCATATGAGTAATTTGAATAAAGGTGTCCCATAAAGGTAACAGCAGCACTGCTATCCGGCAGCACTAACACAAAAATAACTTGCTTACTGTCAGCCACTTCGGGTTTTGCCAGTTCCATGCAGCTTCTGACTTTGGCCAAACATGGACAAAAGACCTGAGCTCCAGATGGGAGTGTTAGGATAACTGTTCTTGATATCACAGCAGGAGGCAGCAACCGAGCCGGAGGCCCCTTGGTAACGGGGCAAATGTGGATCCAGCATGGGATATGGCATCGGCTGCCTGTAGGTAGGCTGGGCCCAGCGATGAAGAGATAGCGCCTGAAGAGTAGCGACTCGTTGTTGGTGGGTCTGGTGCAGGCGGCTGTGTGAGTGTCATTGGTCTGCTGGCTCTGGGTTTGGGACTCATGGTGGAAAAGCAGAACGAAGATGGACTCTCCTCCAGCTTTGTCTTTTTATTCTTTATGTACAACATAAAGAATATGTACAACAAACACTAAACTACACAAACATTTTAGTCACAGACAACTGGACAGCTAAGCATCTTGTATGTTTAAGAGCAGGATTAAAGTAAACATATTAATCATTTGATTTTGATTACAGTCAACCTTAATTTTGGAGTGATCATTTCCAAGACATTGATGCACTTCAACAACTCCATGGTTGAAAGAATCAAAGATTTCCTTTCATGCACCAGATTTTTGGGTTGTTGGATGATATAGACCTCAGGTTGCCTGCTTTTCAACCTCTAATGGGACATTCTTTGAGTACTTGGTTAGTTTTAAGAAAATATCAGTGGGCTAAATATTACACTTCTTTCGCTAAGGATGCAGTTGTTGAGTTTCGCTGAGGCTTTCTCTTCCCAAGTTCCAGTGAGAATTCATGCTATTTCCCAGCAAATGTGACTGATTTACTACATACCCTTCCCCTCATCTAAGTCTAGCCTCATCTTACCACTCACTGTTCCAGGAACAACGCAATACTCACTGGATATCTTCCAAAATTCTGGCATCCCTGATACCCAACCTATCTTTAAAAGGTGACTGTGCACATGGACAAGCACTGATATTCTGAAGACCCTTAACTCGTCAAAAGACAGCATTTCTGAAGATGCCTTGGAAGGGGTAAATAGTGCTGTGATTCTCTAGCAGGTACCTGGTGCAGGGGGTAGTCCAGAAGGGACCATTCCTATTGCTGGAAGGCCACTAGATAGAGGCCACACCTTCAGATCCTGGCTGCCTGGTGCAAAGTCCCCAAAGTCAAAATGCTAGTCTTCCAACTAATTATTTCACTAAAGGTACTCAATACTGTTAAGGTTATGAGTCTTGAGAACAATACAGCAATAGTACTGAAGACTTATGCTCAAGAAATAACCCTATAAAAGCTACTCCAGTTCAACAACAATGCTAGCATCTACTCAATAATATGGAAGATTGCCCAGATATGTCTTGCGCACAAAGGCAGGGCAAATCCAACCCTGCCAATTACCACCCCATCAGTCTACTCTCGATCATCAGTGAAGAGATTAAAGGTCTCACCTGCTCAGTAATAGCCTGCTCAGTGACGCCCAGTTTGGGTTCCAACAGGGCCGGTGAGCTCCTGACTTCATTGGTTCAAACATGCCCAAAAAAGCTGAATTCCAGAGGTGAGGTGAATGTGACAGCTCATGATTTCAAGGCTGCTTTTGACTCTGTGTGGCATCAAGAAGCCCTCATAAAACTGGAGCCAGAGAATAACTGGGAGATATCTCTGGTGGTTAGAGTCTTACAGGGCCAAAGTTCGGTGTTTGTGGTTTTTGGAGGTCAAATATCCCAGATCCAGTACATTTCACAGGGTAGTGTCCTCAGGCTCTTCTTTTCAGCTGCTTCAACATTCCCCTTCCCTCTATCAGAAGACGGCATGTTCACTGATGATCATAGAATGTTCAGCGCCATTTTCAGTTCCCAAGAAATTAAAGTAGTCCATGTCAAATGCATCAAGACATGATCAGTATCGAGTCTTGGGCTGGCAAGTGGCAAGTAACATTTGTGACACACAACTGCCAGGCAACAAACACTTTTGTAAGAGTAAATCCAACTAGCACCCCCTGATATTCAACAGTGTTATAATTGCTGAATCTCCAAGTATCAAATCCTAGGGATTAACATTTATCAGAAACTGAACTGGACTAGCTATACAAATATAATGGCTACCAGAGCAGGTCAGAGGTTAGGAGTCCTGCAGTAAGTAACTAACCTCCTGGCTTCCCAAAGCCTGTCCACCATTTACAAGACAGAAGTCAGGAGTGTGATGGCATAATATGCACTTACCTCTATGGGGCAGCTCTGACAACACTCAAAAAGCTTGACAGTATCTGGGACAAAACGGCTCACTTGATTGGCACCACATCCACAAACATCCACTCCCTCCTCCATCAACATAAATTAACAGCAGTATGTACCATTTACAAGATGCTCTGCAGAAATTCACCAAACATCCTTAGACAGCACCTTCCAAACTCAGACCACTTCCATATAGGAGGATAAGAAAACACCATGAGAGCACCATCACTGACAATTTCCCCTCCAAGCCACTCACCACGTTGACTTGGACGTATACCACTGTTTCTTCAGTATTGCTGGGTCAAAATCCTGGAAATCCCAGCAAACAGCAATGTGGCAATGTATATGGACCGCTGTAGTTCAAGAAGACAGCTCACCATCACCTTCTCAAGGGTAACTAGGGACGGACAATAAACACTGGCCCAGCCATTGGTGCCCATGCCACATGACTGAATCAAAGCCAATAAAAAGAAATAGAATACTTATCATCTGCCCTGTTGGATTTCACTGTCTGATCTCAATTGTCCTGTATTACCATCAGCAGTGACCATAAGAGGTGTCAGGACCAGGCATGCAGCATCCATTTCCTCATTTTTTTTTCTGGTAGTATCTAGTTCCAGCATTATATTCTCAGAAGCTGATCATAAAGTCATAGGTATGCAGATAATTTAGGACATCCCTTGCTGGTATTGTTGCTGCATCTATTAACCATGTCCCACAAATTAAGCATCTGCAGGTTGAAGCAACCTTTTTTTTATTGTAACTGTATTACAGGGAGTTCATGTCACTTGTAGTATTCATTCAAAATGCACATAAGTGGAAGTTTCAGGAAATCAATACTAAAACCCTTATGATATCAACATGAAACAGACGAACTTCTTCAGTCTTGAACTAAAATGTATGTCTTTGAACTCTTTTATTTACTTCAGACACTTTTAAAACTTTAGTGAGCTTGTTTCATGCACCTTCTGGTCCCAATAGCAATGAATTTTGAGATATCACTGCGATTGAAAGTCTGAATGTAATCAGGATTTCTGAGGAGGCATCTTACGCTGAAACTCAAAATTTCTTGTCTGCCAGAAATAGCTCCATGGGAGTCCTTGCCCAAACATTTCTCTGCCAGTATGTAGAGTTGAAGTGTTTTTCTGGTCCTTGCACTGTTTTAATCCTGATTCTTTAATGTTATCGCGAGCAAGTGTAAATCCTATAGGTAGCACAAGCCTACAAATCAAGAGGAGTATCAATGCCCTTGAGCACCATTCACACCCACAACACTATTCATCCAAACCCCTTTCCCAATGCAGCTCACCACCTCTTATGACATAGCTCACCCCACCCTGACAATATCTACCTTCATCCACCGCCACTCCCGACCAAAACTCACCATCTCTAGTCACATGACATTATTGTATACTCCACCACCGCATGAAGCACACTGCTCAAAAAAACTTTGCACTGCCTGAACCCATCTTCGCCCCTCGCATCTCCAGCCTGGGAGTGTGGATGGGAAGTGAGCGTTATCAGGAGGAACACCCTGCCCATCCATCCATCATCCCATATCCAGCTCTACTTTTCACTTTGATCCACCCCTGACCCCTAGCTGACCTTCAGAAAACCTGCGCTAGCCCAAGGAGAATTTCTTATACTAATGACCTTCAAGGGGTATGGCCTCAAGGCTTCCGCACCTCATTAATACACCATTAATACTGCCATCAGTGGCTAAAAGCTACAGCCAGAATTAGAAGACTCCAAACCTCCAGAGCTAGAGATAGAGCTGCAGTTTCAATTGTGGTCAACAACATATGTCTCAGCAGTATAGCTGATGGGAAGATCTGGGCCATTTGTAACACAAATTAATTGCTGGGTTATTTAATTCTTTAGCTAATGTCTAACCGTCAATCCTGGACAAGTTGTTAAAACACCCCTTCCTTAGATTGTATCAGAGATAAAAGGTACTGCAGATGCTGGAGAATCCGAGATAACAAGCATGGGGCTGGATGAACACAGCAGGTCAAGCAGCATCATAGGAGCAGGAAAACTTGACGTTTCGGGCCTAAACCCGAAGGCTGCAGGAACAGCAAACCATATCCAGCCTGGGAACCCTGCAGCCTTCCTTAGATTCTCTTACATTTCCTATTTTCCATTAACCGCACTTACTGCACCCATTAAATGGTGCTAAGACATGGTCCCTATTCCTAAATGAGAATGAGGATATCAGGATCTCCCCTATCTATGGTACAATTCAAAAAGGGTATACAGAGGGAAATTCATCCAATGTCATCAATTGATGATAGCTTAAGAAAAATTGGCGAAGAACACTCAGTTCACTAAATTAGACATAAGTAATGGATTCTGGCAAGTGCCCATGGGATAAGAATCAAAATGGTTAACTACTTTTAAAACAGCATTCAGTTGATATTAGTTTAATTGATTCCATTTGGAAAACTGTCAGCAGTCAAAATATTCCAGAGGACATTCTGTAAGAAAAGGAAACTATAACGGATGATATCCTTGTACACAGATCAATAAAGGAGGAATATGATCAAAGACTTAATGATGTTCTGAAATGTTCCAGAAGTCACATCCAACAGTAAG
Source organism: Ginglymostoma cirratum (assembly GCA_024137785.1). NCBI lineage: Eukaryota > Metazoa > Chordata > Chondrichthyes > Orectolobiformes > Ginglymostomatidae > Ginglymostoma > Ginglymostoma cirratum. The sequence continues at coordinate 16,891,282 of JAHRHZ010000039.1, forward strand.
TGATAAGTGGGAATTTGCATCGCCTATTCTCAAGTTCTAGGTCATGTCAAAGCCACAGGCACAAATATTATTTCTCAGAAACGAAAGGGAATCAAAGAGTTTCCTCAATTTAAGAACATAACACAGTTGCAGAGATTTTGAGGTATGGTCAAACAAGTAGGGAGGTTCATTTCTAAGCTGTCATAATCAACAAGCTGTTGACACAAAGCCAGCAGTGGTGCAAGAGTGTTGACCAACAAAATTCTTTTCCAAACATGAAGAATTTATTTAATTAATTTTTATTAACTCAAGTGACATGAGCATGCCTGGCTGGCCCAGCATTTATTGCCCATTCTTAGTTGCCTATGAGAAGGTGGAGGTGAGCTGTCTTCTTGAACTACTGCGGTCCATATATTGTAGATAGACCCACAAAGTTGTTAGAGAGGGAATTCCAGGATTTAGATCCATCGAAGGAATGGTAATAGATTCCTAAGCAAGGATGGTGAGTGGCTTGGAGGGAAACCTGCAGGTGGTGGTGTTCCATGCGTCTGCTGACCCTGTCCTACCAGATAGATGTGCTTGTGGGTTTGGAAGGTGCTGTATGTGAAGCACTAGTGAACTTCCATACTGTATTTGTAGATACTACACACTGCTGCTACTGAAATTGGTGGGAGAGAGGTTTCTCGATGTGGTGCCATTCAGGCTGCATTGACTAGGATGGTGTCAAGCTTCTCAAGTGTTTGTTGGAGCTGCACCCAGCCAGGCACATTGAGAGCTTTCCATTATACTTCTCACTTGCGCTTTGTAGATGCTGAACAGACTTTAGGGAGTCAGACTTGAGTTACTCACTGCAGTAGTCTTAGCCTCTATGTATTTTTTGCAGCCATTGTATTTACATGAATAGTCCAGTTCAGTTTCCAGTCAATGGTCATCCCAGGATATTAATAGTGTAGGAGATTCAGTGATGGTAACACCACTGAATGTCAAGGGGAGATGGTTAGATTATTGGAAGTGGTCATTGCCTGGCATTTGTGTGGTACAAATGTTGATTGCCACTTTTCAGCCCAAGCCTAGACATTGTCCAGGTGATGTTGCATTTGAACATAGACTGTTTCAGTATCTTTGGGAGTCACAAATAGTGCTGGATATTGTGCAATAATCAACAATCACCCCCATATCTAACATTATGATAGTGGAAAGGTCATTGATGAATGAGATGAAGATGGTTGGGTCTAGGACACTACCCTGATAAACCCCAGCAGAGATGTACTGGAATTGAGATGACTGATCTCCAAGATCCACAACCATCTTCTTATGTGCCAGGTATGGCTCCAACCAGAGCAGAGTTCTTTTTCCTCTTATTCCCATTGACTCCAGTTTTACTGGGATTAGATGATGCCACACTTGGTCAAATATGGCCTTGATGTCAAGGGCAGTCACTCTCACCTCACCATTTCAAACTTGACCAGTATATGTCTCTAGTAACCCAACATTGCAACTGAGCTTTGAGCAATTAAAATGTTTCATGATTATTCATGATTTGTTACGCTTTCATGAAAGATTGACAATCCCTAACACACTCGGAAGTAGTATTCTTTAAAGATTGCATTCAAGCCACATAGGAGTAACAAGATACAGAGCAAGAGCCCTATCAGTTTGGTTACCAGGAATTACTTGACAACGGAAGAGCTGATAGCAAGCTTAAAACTTGTGCAATCAGCAATTAGAAATGGAAAGCACTATTATTGTCATCAATGTTTCCATCAAAAGCTTGGGGAAAACTAGAAATAGATTCGTTAAACTTAAAGGGGAATGTTTCACACTATTATTGAGCACTATACAAGATGGATTGAGATAAATTGTTCACACTGTATTATGTAGACAGTAATACAATTATTGAAACAAATTTGTTAGACTCACCGCATTCCTGACATAGTGGTATCAGATAATAGACCACAAGTCACAAATGGACAATACACAGAATAAGATTCATTTATGCGATAAATCCACCTCATTACTGTCAATGAATAGTGAAGCAGGAGTCAGAAGCGTAAAAGAACTCCTGAAGAATAATGACATTGATCTGCTCTATTGAGTTATAGGTCATCACCATCAAAGAATGGGTTATACCAGAGGAATTATTAATGGGGGAGATTGGGAACATAACTTCTAATGCTGTTTAAGAAGCTAAACCACATATCACCATGGAAGTCCATGTCAAAGTGAAACAATGGGAAGTCATTCAAAGTGAGAGACAAACCAAGAACTTCAATTATCGGCATTGTGAAATAGAACTGGCAGTTTTTCAGTCAGAAGGGAAAAAAAACATAAAAATATGCAGTGCAGAAGAGGCCCTTCAGCCCATCAAGTCCATACTGCCAACAGAAGTATGGATCCATGAGAAAGAAATGCTGTGGAATTGAACAACAGTGGAACAGCCAAGACCATATTTGATGATAAAATTACAAGATATAATAGGGAGATTATCAAACATCCATAATGTTTTTGAGCAGAGAACTAACACAATCAGGCTTATACTGCAGTCTTGAAGAAGACAAAGGAACCACTTCAAGGTTTACACAGAGCCAAGCAATGCATACTTGAGCAAAGCAAAGGGATAGTCTATCAGATCATCAACCTTAGAGGCAAACAAGATCAAAGAGAGGTGTCAACCTATCACAAATATTGTCCCTATGATGTTTGAGACTTTGAGGAGAGCTGCTTTCAGATATATTTAAATATTAGGAACAAAGATTTGGGGGAGATATGGAGTCTTGGGTTAACAGTATGAGCACATGGATTCACAATGCAATGATGTAACATCACATGACAACGAGAGAGAGTTGGAGGAGACAATCAGAGCTCGTGTCTATTGGTAACTCAGGTACATAAGTCAAAGGTTGCATCTAAAATGTACAGAGATTATTGCAGAATAATTTAAAAATCAAGACTTTTCCATCACAATAATCTGAAGAAAAAGTAGGCAGATACTAATAAATTGCATTTTATCTGATAGAGATTACTGTCTCTTCTACTTAGGCTGTCCCTCATGATTGAGGATGACTTTATTTCACTCATATGTCATGGTCATGAGCTGACTGCATACTGTAATGCTGGATCTGCAAACCCTGCCATAGATGGAGCAGAATGAATTCACTGAGGTGAGTAGGTGAGATGTTTGGTTTTCAAACTCTTTTTCAATTGTTTCTGCTTGGCGTCCAAATGGGTTTGTCAGAGCTGCTTGAAATGGTTTGCAACTTTGTGGACACTTCTTTTCCAGTTTGGGTGGTTTTAGGCTAAAAATTTCGTCAAGTTGATGGAGATATTCCATAATTTTTCAGAGAAGCTTCAAGGATGTCCTTTGAGGATGTAAGGGGGAGGGGATGGCCTAGTGGTATTATCACTGGACTGTTAATCCAGAGACCCAGGTAATGTTCTCAGGACCTAAGATTGAATCCTGACACAGCAGAAGGTGGAATTTGAATTCAATAAAAAATTGGAATAAGAGTCATCTAATTATGACCATGAAACAATTATCAGTTATTAGAAAAACCTACCTGGTTCACTAATGTATACTAACCTTAACTAATTGCCATCCTTACCTGGTTTGGACTGCATGTGACTCCAGATGCACTCCAACGTGGTTGACTCTTACCTGCCTGATGGGATGTGAAATAAATTCTGGCTTAGCCAGTGGTGCCCACAACTCATGAATGAATAAAAAATAATCTGCTTCCTCTGTTCTCCAGGTAACCACTTACTGGGATGAAGCCCGACATAGGGAAATTGCAGATAATTGACCTCACTCTGCAATTGATCATGACCAGTGCCTAGGTACAGTGGATGTTGGCCTGAGTGAGGACAGTGACACAGCAGTGTCCTTAAACTGCCAGTGGATATGTAAAGTTTAATGGAGGCTGGGTTTGAGGTGCCTATACTATTTTGTCTCTGTCGCTGATGACTTTGAACGGATGATAACACTACCGCCCCGTAAACCATGAGCTTGGTGTCAGCCTTCGATACATCAAATGCTCTGCTTCTCAGGACAGCCAAAGGCTGCACTGGCACAATGGGGACAGTGTTGACTTTCTTCATCAATGAGGTTCCCAAGCTATGAGAATTGATCCATATTGCACAGTGTCTTACAGTAGATTGTAATATTCAGGGGCAGTGTAGAGTTGTAAGATCTTTGTCTATAGATGACTGTAATCATTCAGGAGCTAACCTTGTGCATTACAATTTTGCTTAACCAAAGCAAATGAGTTAATGATTTTTTCAGTGAAGATCACATCTTGGTTGAGAAAATGGAAATGAAATGAGAAAATAAAACGACAAAGAAAGCACCACATCATCTGGTGTGGACTCAAACTCACTCTGTATTTTTGGTCAGCTTCTGATTGAGTTATGTCCTGTTATTATACTGCAAAGACATCACAGTGAAGTACAAACTCAGAAAGAGGCAATTAAAACCAATTGGCATTTAGACATAAAAAGAAGCAGAATTAGAAAAGAGCCATCCAATTCATTATTTTGGAAGTTTTAATCAACTTTGATGCCATTACAATTAACCACAGGTCTTTCGGTAGTGGCATGAGATTCAGTCGATTTTTCAAGGGAAGAGGCTATGAGTGAGGAAATAAATTGTTTTATTTATTGTAATAAAATGATTACAGTCATCTATAGACAAAGGTCTTACAACTCTACACTGCCCCTGAATATTACAATCTACTGTAAGACACTATGCAATATAGATCAATTCTCATAGCTTGGCAACCTCATTGATGAAGAAAATCAGCACTGTCCCCATTGTGCCAGTGCAGCCTTTGGCTGTCCTGAGAAGCAGAGTGTTTGATGTATCGAAGGCTGACACCAAGCTCATGGTTTACGGGGCGGTAGTGTTATCATCCGTTCAAAGTCATCAGCGACGGAGACAAAATAGTATAGGCACCTCAAACCCAGCCTCCATTAAACTCTACATATCCACTGGCAGTTTAAGGACACTGCTGTGTCACTGTCCTCACTCAGGCCAACATCCGCTGTACATAGGCACTGGTGAACATCAATTGGTTTTAATTGTCTCTTTCTGAGTTTGTACTTCACTGTGATCTCTTTACAGTATAGTAACAGGATGTAATGGAATCATTTAGCATACATTTCAATGGATTTTCCAAAATAATGAAACAATATATTGGACGTTATTCAAATAAACAGGTAAATTTGGGGAATGAAATAATGGACTAGATACTCTGGTTTCCAGACAGTCAAAATCCAGGCATAACCTGAAAGATAGGCAAGGGATCGCTCACGGCTCCCAATGCATCGACAGAGTGGCGATTACTTAGAAACTGGAACTACAAGGACAATTAGCTGGTGTCTGAACTGCTTGAAATAGTTACCAACTCTGAGTTAGAGCCAGAGACTTTAAAAAATGCACTTATTTTCCTAAGTAGCTAGGAAGAGATAGAAAGACAAAATCATGTTCTAACTCTTCATTAATTACCTCTGGAACTGCCTGCCCAATCACTCACACAGGAACTCACAGTGCCAATACTGATCACCATAACTCCCGCACCACCACCCGTCCTCAAACCTATCTGCTTCGGATCCTGAAAACCCTCAACATGGTCCCCAACACCCCTAAACTGAATCCCCCTGAAATCCAACCTTACATCCCTTCCCAATGCTGACACAAACTCTCATAACCCATCTACCCAGACTTGATTGCATACAGTCCAGATCCAGAACTAAACTCACTCCTTGAAACCCAAACCTACTGATAGCCCCTTCCTACGGTCAATCCAATCCAGCTCTCATTAACCTCTCACCCTATCGTCAGCCTGATTCTTTATTCTTCTGGACCTGAATCACAACTGTCAACTCCCTAGAACCAACCAGACTTGGGCTTGACAAAATCATCCTAAGATCTACCACATGTTCTGCCTCCACAAGATGTTTGGCTTGTAGAATGGATGCCCTGGTTGTACCTGCTTAGAAATATATCCCAATATACGGGCAGGTCCAGCTGTGTTGGCTGTGAACAGACTTTCAGTCACAATGTTTTAGGCCAGAAAGAAAAGAGACAAAATTCTCTAAGACACAGGAGACAACCTTGTAACAATTTAAAATTCTGGAGCTTTTGCGTGTCAATGCTCAGAGACCGCACTGTTGAAAGTTCATTCAGAAATTCTCAGAGGGCTGAGAGAGAGATTTGACTGTGGTTCGATTTTAAGCTTTGTCAAAACAGGGAAATGTCAGGGAGAAGTGACTTCAGACTGTTCATTGTAGAGGCAGCAATTCTGTGGAGAGTACGCCGTAAAGTATTTGTTCATGGCCTGAGCTTAATGGTCATGTTTAGACCTTAATAAGTGGTATCGCTTCTGAAGGTTAGAGTATAAGTTGTTGACTAAATAATGCTTTTAATTTGTTTCCTCCTGTTAAAGCTTTGAAACTTGAAGTCCCGTTCTGCAATTCCTTTAGGTTGGTCACTGAAAATCCAGAGATCTTTTTGAAAGTTATCCATCTCTGTAAGTATTCTAATAGACTAACGCTACCACTGTTTCCTGTTTGCTCTCCCTCCTTTCAAGAACAGAAGTGTTGCATTTGCAGTTTTCAGATCTGTTTGGGACCTTCCCTGTATTGAGGTAATTTTGGAAGTTTACAATTACTTAAGTAGTTTACATGCACTACCTCTGTAACCACTTGTATTACTAGTAAGCAGGGCATTGGGTCCAGCGGCTTGTCACCTTTAGTCCAATGAGGCTTCTAAGTAGCATTCCTCCAGTGATTGTGATTTTTTTTCTGTTCTTCCTTTCCCTTTTCCCCTCGTTCTTCTCTTTTTTCTTTTGAATTTTCTGCTCTTTAGACTTATACAAAATACTTGATCAACATGTTTGTCATTTCCTTGTTCCGAAAACTGAGAATCTTAAAATTACAATATTGCTTGACTGGGCTCCATCATAGGTCAGCGAGCGCAGGAGTGATAGGGTAACAGGACATGCAGTGAGTTAAGGCATGAAAAACAGAAGTTGCATGATCTCAAGTTTAAGGAGAGCAAAAGGTTGGAGAACAGCCAGCAGTGCATTGGAATAGTAGATTCTAGAGGTAACAATGATACAAGCATTTCTGCAGCAAATGACCTGAGAAGCGTTGAGGAGAGTTTTCGTGTTCCCTATATTCGGGAGTTGATCTGCAGGGATATGGTGAAATCTGAGGACTGTAAAAAGGCTGGGAAATGGGTAGGAAGAGGAGGTAGAAGCCTGGTTGGAGGATTTGAAGGTCTGTGAGTGTGAGTATCACACAGGGACCTGGTAGTGGTTGGTGATGAACTGGAGGATTGGGAAGAAGTTGGTGCCTGTCAGAGGGTTATGAAGACAATGAATGTCGAGAGAGTTTCAAAGGACTAGACGAGATTGTAGGTCTGATTCTGCTATTAGAGTGAGTAGGAGCAAGATTAAAGGTATAGTGAATGGGAATTGGAGGGATCAAGGTATGATCGTGAGGTGGAGTTGGCGGCTTGCTTGGTAACCTTTAGGCAAGCATGCTGAATTCAGGAGGCAGGCGTAAAAGCACTCACCTGGATACCATGTGTCCTTGTTTTGCTGCCAGCTTGAGGAACCTCAGATGTAGGATTAAAGTTGAAGAAATGAAAGACAATAATGTTACAAAGTCTACAATACATAAAATATCAAACAGTGTTCCAGAGCAGATTGGTTATTTGCCTCAGTTAAAGCCACAAAAGGTGGGTTTCATGTGAAATCTAACTCTCACCTGAATCAAATCTACTTATTTCACAGGGTTAATATTTAGTCCTTCATGTTGTCTATTCCATCAAAGCCTGATAGTTCTGGTATCGTCCTTACAAATCTTTTTGCACCCTCCCCCACCAATGCCTTTAATTCTTTTTGTATGTAACACTTGAGAAACTAAAATTCCACACACTTTTCTCTCAGTGTGGTCTAACAAGATTCTATATCTGTTTATCATGACTTCTGTGCTTTGTGATTTTATCCATCTGCGAAGTTTACTTTTCTATGGCTTTATTAACCTGCAATATTATTTTCATTAATCAATGTATTTATATTCCCAAATCCTTTTGCTGTTTTACCTCATTTGGATTCTCGTTTTACAAGTAATATCTGACCTTCTCATTTTTCTGACTAAAATGAAAAATCCGATGCTTACTTATTTTCAAATTGATTTGCCTATTATTCGTTTACTGTGAACATTTATTGATGTGTTCTTGTAATTGTCAGTGCAAAAGCTATATCTGTACTATCCAAGCTGAGTAAAAGAGTGTATAACAATTACTATCTGTCACCAAGCTGGGACTTGACTAAGCCTGCATCCTCAGCATACTCAGCAAATGGTAAGACATTGTCAATAACTGCTAGACAGGAGAAAAGCATTAATAGCTTGCACTTCCACTGTTTCACGCATATCCTCACCATCTCTTGACAGGACAAGGTCACCAACTCGGAGAACCTGACATACATTTATTCCAATGGAACACAGTTGTTCCAAGTTAACAACGTCCTCATTAGTTCATCCTCATTCAGCACATGGATGAAAGCCATGTATCAAAGACCTCTTTGCAGTGAATTGGCCATTTGGTGGTGACCAGCAGGATGTCCATATCTTGATATAAGGACACCTGCAAGTGAGTTATGCAGAAGGTGGACGTTGACGCTGACAACCGGGAGACCGTTGTCAATAGCCGCAGCCTCTGTTTTGACGATGTTGGAAGAGATAAAGAGAAGTGGAAAGCTCAGCTGGTGATGGCCCAGAAGAGGCCAGTAAGTTTTGTACCTTCTCAGCCCACTGTCTTCATCTGCAGAAAATGCAGCAAGGGCTGTCATGCTGTAGTGGGTCTTCTGAACCACACCAGATGGGCTTTATCAATAGGTTGAAAAATGAGGCACAAGGCTGCCAAAGCACATAAACCACTTCTGCTACTTTGTATCTCTCAATGTTAACAATCACCCCCACCCCTTCAAACTAGGTGTCATTCACGCTCGGTAATTGTGCCTTTGATTTCAAGATCTAAATCATGAATTCAACTTGTGAACAACAGTGGTTCTAGCAGTGATCCTTGTGGACTCTTGCTTCCCAACTACTGCTGCTATAAATAGATAAGCTTTACCTTTATTCCATTCTTTTTGAATTCTTGATAATTGACATAATGAGATGGAGAAGGGTCCATGAGTTATTGGAGGTTTGGAACATTTATGCACAGCTCCAAAGGACCCTGCAGAGCAACTGCTCTGACAGGTGCTGCAAATGTAGCTGAACATGTAGCATAGGTGTCTACATAGACTTCAGTAAAGTCTTTTGTAAGGTCCCTCATGGAAGACTGGTACAAAAGGTGAAATCACATGGTATCGGGGTGAGCTGGCAAAATGGATACAGAACAGGCTTAGTCATAGAAGACAGAGCGTAGCGGTGGAAGGATACTTTTGGGAATGGAGGTTTGTGACTAGTGGTGTTCCACAGGGGTCAGTGCTGGGACCTCTGCTGTTCATGATCTGCATAAATGATTTGGAGGAAAACACAGCTTGTCTAATTAGTAAGTTTACAGAAGATTGATGGAGTTGTGGATAGTGAGGAGGATTTTCAGAGGATACAGAAGGATATAGATCAGTTGGAGGCATTGTTAGAAATGTGGCAGATGGAGTTTAACCTGAACAAATGTGAGTTGATGCATTTTGGAAGATCAAGTACAGGTGGAAATTATGCAGTGAAAGACAGAACCCTTAGCAGTATTGATATGCAGAGGGATCTGGGTGTGCAGGTCACTGAAGATGGCAGCGCAGGTAGATAAGGTAGTTAAAAAGGCCTATGGCATGCTAGCTTTTATTGGAAAGAGCATCGAGTTTAAGGATAACAAGGCGTGGGGCTGGATGAACACAGCAGGCCAAGCAGCATCATAGGAGCAGGAAAACTTGACGTTTCGGCCTAGACCCTTCATCAGAAATGGGGGAGGGGAAGAAGGTTCTATCATTGAGTTTAAGGATAGACCAGTTATGCTGCAGCATAATTCTAGATAGGCTGCACTCGGAATATTGCGTACAGTCTGGTCACCACACTACCAAAAGGATGTGGATGAATTGGAGACGGTACAGAAAAGGTTTACCAGGATGTAGACTTGTATGAAGATAGGTTGGATAGAGTAGATTTGTTTTCACAGGAATGCAAGAGGTTGAGGGATGACCTGACAGAAGTTTATAAGATTGTCAATGGCATGATTAGAGTGGAAAGTATGAGGCTTTTTCCCTGGTAGGAGGAGACAATTACTAGGGGGCCACAGTTTCAAGGTATGAGGGGGGAATTTTAAGAGAGGTATGTGAAGCAGGATTTTCACACAAAAGGGATAGTGAGTGCCTGGAACGCGCTGCCAGAGGAGGTGGTTGAAGCAGACACAATAGCAGCATTCAAGAACTACCTAGATGAATACATGAATAGGAAGGGAATATCAGAATATGGATACTGTAAGGGATGACAGTTTTAGTATGGAAGGTCAAAATGTGTCGGCGTAAGCTTGGTGAATGCAAAGACCTGTTCTTGTGCTGTTTTGTTCTTTGTCCTTTGTTTTGTTATGACCCATCACAAAAGAAGTTGCCTTTAGTTTATTTTCAGTAAATCTTGAGCACTTTCCTCTCACACATGGAAAAGAGTAGACAAGTCATTGTCCCGGAATTAAGGGTCTAGGCCCGAAACGTCAAGTTTTCCTGCTCCTATGATGCTGCTTGGCCTGCTGTGTTCATCCAGCCCCACGCCTTGTTATCCCGGAATTGGAGTTGGCAGCAGCAGCAAAGCTCCTCTGGCAGTAGGGGATGGTTACACCGGTGGCAGGGGACTCTTCAAGATGGCGGCACTGGCAAGGCAAAATCTGCAGCCAAAGCAAAACTCATGGCCAGATGGTTGCCTGCTCTGGCAGCGGATCCAGGGACACTTGGGTGCGGCACAAGTGTGGGTTCAGCAGTGCAACAAAGTAGGCTCAGCGGCGAAGAAGTGGTGCGTAAAGTGGGACGGCTCCTATGTTGGTGGGTCCAGCGCAGGGGCCAGTGAGGTCATGGAGGTCTCTCCTGTGGCTTTGATTGGCTTGGAATTTGATTGCGGCTTGGATGGGGTTGGAGGGACTGACATTCTGAACATTTTACTTCTTTATTTTTCTAATTTATTCCTGTAACCTACAACGCTGGGCCATTTGTTTCTTAATTTTTTTGAATTCTTTTTTATATTTCCTAAGAATTTGATCTGAAATATCTGTACCCTAGCTACCTTTGTACCTGAGATAGCGCTGTGATGCCGCGACTGTGAACTTTTCACTGTATTCATTTGAATACGTGATAATAAAACTAATTCAATTCAAGCATTGAATCTTTGCAATTTAACGGAAAAGCAAGGGCAATATTATTATATCCTTTTTGAAGACATTTTGCAAAAAAGACATGGTATGTAGTTTAACAATCACCTTGACACACAGCAAGACGTTTCATATCTGAAGGAATAGATAAAGTAGTCAGTTCTGGAGAGCTTTTGTCAAATGTGGAAGGAAGTGGGAAGAGCTCAAATATACAGAACTAAAGGCTATGCTTCATACAAGTGAAAATAGTAAACATTAAGTCTGCTTTCAAAGGCAACCAGCCCCAGTTGCATTATCTGAAGGGCGATGAATACAGATGGATTTAGAAGCACTGAATTTAAAGGAAATTGCTTCTGGGTAAACTAATACCTGGTCAGTCAACTGCTCATTAACTTTGCTTAATGCATTCAATGACATGCGGAGTACACAGGTCAATAAACAATTTTGGTTTAAGCAAATCCAGAATCCAAAAGGGAAATAGCTCTGCAATTATAGATTGAATGTGATAGTGGATTTGCCAGATCAAAACAAGAAACTGAAATCCTGCAGTTCATGTGTCACACCTGTTTTATATAGGACCAGTTCCACATAATGAGTTCTGTCAGCAATTCATCATATCACACCCTATTTCCTAAACTTAAAAGAATTATACTCCATATTTTTCTATATTCTACCACTGGTGTTACTATAGTATCAGCTATGAGCGGCTATGTAATTTCATAACCAGTGCCATTTTTGTATTCATCAAGGGGAGGTAGTGGTAATGTGGTAACTATCGGCAAAAATATTAGAGTCATAGAGTCATGCAGCACAGAAACAGACTCCGTGGTCCAACTGGTCCATGCTGACTGGCTATCCTAACTGAACTAGTCCTATTTGCCTGTGTTTGACCCATATCCCTCTAAACATTTCCTATCCCTGTGTCTGTCCAAGGGTTCCTTCTCAACGTTGCAATTGTACCTGTCTCTGTCACTTCCTCTGGTTGCTCATTCTATATATGCACATCCTCTGAGCGAAAATGTTGCCCGTCAGGTCCCTTTTCCATCATTCCTCTCTCACCTTAAACTAATGGCATCTAGATTTGGGCCCCCCTACCCTGGGAAAACGACCTTGGCAATTCATCTTATCTATTCTCCTCAAAATTTTATTAACGGAAGAAAGATGTTTTGCCTATGGAAGGAGCACAACAAAGATTATCAGGCTGATTCCTGGGATGGCAGGACTGACATTGGAAGAGAGTCTGGATTGATTAAGACGACATACGCTGGAGTTTAGAAAAATTGGGGGAGTGGTGAATCTCATTGAAACCTGTAAAACTCTAACAGAACTAGACAGGGTAAATGCAGGAAGGATATTCCTGATGACCAGGAAGTCCAGAACCAGGGCTCACATTCTAAGGATATGCGATAGGCCATTTAGGACTGAGATGAGGAGAAATCTCTTCACCCAGACAGTGGTGAGCCTCTGGAATTCTCTACTGCAGAAAGCAGATGAGGTCCAAAATATTGAATGCTTTCAAGAAGGAGTTGGATATAGTTCTTAGGGCGAAAGGGATTAAAGGGTTTGGAAGAAAGTGGGAGCAGGGCACTGAGTTGCATGATCAATTATGACCATATTGAATGGCAGTACAGGGTCAAAAAGCCAAAAGGACTGCTCTTGCTCCTAATTTCCATGTTATGATTTTTGTAAGCTATTCAGCCCAAACGTCCGCCTTCTCCATTCGACATGATCGTGGCTGATGAACTACTTCAATGCCTTTTACCCACACTGGTCCCATGTTCCTTTATAGCATTGGTATTTAGAAAACTATCAGCCTCAATTGAAACATAACCAATGCCTGGGTTTTCACAGTCCTGTAGAGATTTTCAAAGATTTATTAAACTCTGAATCAAAAAAAAACCTCATCTCAGTCCTGTGTAATCCTGTTTATTCTAAAGTTGAATTCCTCATTCTTGACTTACCAACTAGGCCCTACCTATTCTTTCAAGCATTTTCTAAATTTCATCAAGATCGCCTATCATTCTTCAAAACTCTAGAGAACATAGGACCAGTTTCAACAGAGTTTCTTAAAAGCACAGTCCCGCCATCCCAGGAATAAGTCTGGTGAATCTTCAATGTACTCCTCCTTTGGCAATTAATATCTTCTAAATACGAAGTGACCAACACAACACCTTGTGCTCCAGGTATGTAACTGTTTGCTTTTGTCCATTTTCTGTGAATTAATCAACTTACCTGTCTGCTGGACTAGTTTATCTGCAACATTTATACCTGTAATTATACTTGCTGAGTAACAGATCGTATGCCATTCTGATGGAGGAGCATGAAAAGTTACCTGCCCAGATTTTCCTGTGATGAAAAGGATTGGAGATGTACACTGTAACTTTCACTACTTTGTGTGCTAATCTTGATTTCTCAAAATTACCCCCAAATTTACAGGAAAACTTATTAGGATATATCACTGAAAAGAGAGAGGTAAGTGAGAAATGAACCCTGCCATTCAAGAAGCTTCAGTTGATTTGATTTATTATTTTCACATGCACTGAGTTACAGTGTAAAGTATTGTCTTGCATGCTGTTGGAGCATATCATTCCTTAGATAAGTACGTCAGGGTACAGAACAGATTGCAGAATGTAATGTTACAGCTACAGAGAAGGTGTAGAGAAAGATCAACTCTAATATATGAGAGAGCCATTCATAAGTCTGATAACAGCAGGGAAGAAGCTATTCTTAGGTTTGTGACACTTGTAGCCTTTTCCAGCAAGAGAAATTTGAGTTTGGTTTGATACATAGTACAGAGGACTTTGGCAATACATCACTATATTTCACACATAAAGTGATCGTCAGTTGCACTTTACGCTATTAGCTTGAGGCACATATAAAAACACTATCAGGCATTATGTGATGCTGTTTACCTTCTGAATTAATATTAAACTGTTTCCACAATGTTAACAAAATTGAAATTCCAGGCACAATTTCTTCAGGAATGAATGGTGATCTCAGGTTGCCAGAGTTTTGTGAAAATGAAATGTGTTACACCTTAACATGATGTGATAAATTGTTTTTCAGCTTTTTTGATATTTTGGTCATTTTTCCTTATAGCAAGCACATCTAGACTTATTTTAACACTGAAAAATTGGTTGCCTGGTGGCAAAGTTGTCTTATCGTGCCATTTTTTAAATAAGTAGGTCAGGGAGCAAGTTACTGCAGACCTAGAAAAGATATAATTTCTCTTACTTTCAGTACGGGGAAGGGTACCAGCATTATAATGAGTATTTACCTGTTTCAGAAAGGTTTCTGCAGAGAATCATGAATGATGCCAAGAAAGATTGGAGTGGTGTAAAAACAAGGACAGCTCTTCTCTTTGGAATGATGAATAAGCCAGTCATAAATATGTTATTACTGTAGAAATATTTATGAAATTCTGATACAATATTATGCCACCTGCATCATTTCTGAACTTGATTTTCCCATGTTTGAAGGAAAATAGAGGCAATAAATATTCCTTGGACTAGTCACTTAACCAAGCTATACAAATATGATTGAAAAAAAGGAAACATAATACAATCAGTTTTACATTGGTTTAGTACACGTCAGTAAATGATTGTCTGGGAATTATATTGTATTTGAGTGGCAATAATCTTATTTTATTATTATTAATTATTGTTAAATAATTGGTTCATTGAACTGTGGGTGTATGGGAAATAAATGTTATGTAATGCACTGATTATATTTTTAAAACCAACTATTAAATGACAAGATAACAAGGTGTAGAGCTGGATGAACACAGCAGGCCAAGCAGCATCAGAGGTGCAGGAAGGCTGACGTTTTGGGCCGAGACCCTTCTTCAGAAATGGGGGAGGGGAAGGGGATTCTGAAATAAATAGGGAGAGAGGGGGAGGCGGATAGAAGATGGATAAAGGAGAAGATAGGTGGAGAGGAGACAGACAGGTCAAAGAGGCAGGGATGGAGCCAGTAAAGGTGAGTGTAGGTGGGGAGGTAGGGAGGAGATAGGTCAGTCCAGGGAGGACAGACAGGTCAAGGGGGTGGGATGAGGCTAGTAGGTAGGAGATGGGGGTGGGGCTTGAGGTGGGAGGAGGGGATAGATGGAAGGAAGGACAGGTTAGGGAGGCGGAGATGAGTTGGCTGGTTTTGGGGTGCGGTTGGGGGAGGGGACATTTTGAAGCTTGTGAAGTCCACATTGATACCATTGGGCTGCAGGGTTCCCAGGCTGAATATGATTTGCTGTTCCTGCAGCCTTCGGGTGGCATCACTGTGGCATTGCAGGAGGCCCAGGATGGACATGTCATCTGAGGAATGGGAGGGGGAGTTGAAATGGTTCGCGACTGGGAGGTGCAGTTGTTTGTTGCGAACCGAGCGTAGATGTTCTGCAAAGCGGTCCCCAAGCCTCCATTTGGTTTCCCCAATGTAGGGGAGGCCACATCAGGAACAGCGGATACAGTATACCACATTAGCAGATGCGCAGGTGAACATCTGCTTGATGTGGAAAGTCTTCTTGGGGCCTGGGATGGGGGTGAGTGGGGAGGTGTGGGGGCAGGTGTAGCACTTCGTGTGGTTGCAGGGAAAAGTGTCGGGTGTGGTGGGGATGGAGGGGAGTGTGGAGTAAACAAGGCAGCCACGGAGAGAGTGGCCCCTCCGGAAAGCAGATAAGGGTGGGGAGGGAAAAATGTCTTTGGTGGTGGGGTCGTATTGCAGATGGCGGAAGTGTCGGAGGATGATGCGTTGGATCCGGAGGTTGGTGGTGTGGTACGTGAGGACAAGGGGGATTCTGTTTTGGTTGTTATTGCGGGGAGGGGGTGTGAGGGATGAGTTGCGGGAAATGCAGGAGACACAGACGAGGACGTTCTTGACCACTGAGGTGGGTGAAGTTGTGGTCCTTGAAGAACAAGGACATCTGAGATGTTCGGGAGTGGAATGCCTCACCCTGGGAGCAGATGCGGTGGAGGCGAAGGAATTGTGAATAGGGGATGGCATTTTTGCAGGTAGGTGGGTGGGAGGAGGTGTATTCTAGGTAGCTGTGGGAGTCGGTGGGCTTGAAATGGATATCGGTTTCCAGGTGGTTGCCAGAGATGGAAACAGAGAGGAGAGAGGTATCATGATCATGAAGGCAACCCTTGTAACTGCATATATCGTCTACCATCTACTTGATGAAGGAAGGGGATTAAAGACATATCTGAGCACAGTATTCCACCCAAGACTTGAATAGCAAGATACGAAGCTCACTAGCTAGTGGGGAGAAGCTATTTGCATGTATTTACATCTCCTTAGGACCAGTATCACCTCATTTATATGCAATTTCCTATTCCCACACACAGCGTAGAGAAAAGTAATGGGATCAGTTCTCAGAGTAAGTACCTGAATGCTCCAGCTCACTGATTGCTGCTGTTGGCTTCCACTTTGGACAGCAATCTCCCATATGTCAGAATCCCTACAGTGTGGAAACAGGCCCTTCAGCCCAAGTCCACACCAACCCTCAGAGCAATCCATCCAGACCCATCCCCCTATAACCCACCTAATCTACACATCCCTGAACACTATGGGCAATTTAGCATGGCCAATCTCCCTAACCTACATATCTTTAGACTGTGGAAGGAAACCTGAGCACCCAAAGGAAACACACGCAGACACGGGGAGAATGTGCAAACTCCACAAAGGTAGTTACCCAAGGGTGGAATCGAACCCTGGCCCCTGGCACTATGAGGCGGCAGTGCTAACCACTGTGCCACATGGACATTGACTGCCTGCTTCTGACCCTCCCATCAGGTCACCCCAGGCCGTGGAGATTGGTGTTGGTCATGTACCAACATCACCACTTCATCATGGCAACCCCCAACTCACTTAAAATATAAGTCATCTCCTCAATACAGCTCTTTGGAGTGCATGTCACCTTGCATTGCAATGCTTCTGCCAGGCTGCATTGTCCCCCTCTCATAGATGGAGCAGAGTGCTTTTCAGCAAAATTAACTTGGTCTTTTATAACTCACCCACTCTGCATTTCTTGGATGCTCACAGTATTTCTCACTTGCATTCCCTTACCTTTTTGCCCGTTACCTCACCAATCAGAACTTCAAGATTTATTGTACTTCTTGTTGTGCCTTGCCTCTTGAATGGAAGCACAAAGCCAGTCAGTCTGTCTTGTTTACCAGCATTGATCAGTCAAGCAGGAAAACAAATTTCTCTATGGCACTGCACTATGTCAATATTGTATCCACAGCATGTGACAGCAGCTTACAGGAGTTGTCCTCTATCAAAATCAAGGGGGACTCTCATTAGTCAGACATTCCAGCACGGTGAATTGAAGGCATTGCCCAATAACAGTCCAAAGGCTGACACATAGTCAATGGGGCTCTAGGGGCATTAGGATCACCGTTTCCACATCATTAGGGTCTGGGAAAGTGAGTCTTGCAGGTCTAGTGCAACCAATCAGGGAATTATTGGTAACTCAATCAGGGAACTGCACAGATATCAGCCAGGAGTCTGGTCACTCATTAGGGATTGGAACTGTCCTTCCAAGTAGAGCTAAGAAGAGTGTAGAGTCAGTTTTGAACAATGAAAAAATGCTTTACTATGGTGGGGCTTTAGGGAAAGAGCAGAACAGGGTTGATTAATGTTGCACTGCTCTTGCGAAAGGTGTTCATTGCCTGACATTTGTGTGGCTTGCATGTTACTTAGCCCTTTTCAGCCCAACCCTGAATACTGCCGTGCTGCTTTAGGGAATGGAAACATTTCAGAAGGTGGTTGAGTCAACCACATTGCTGCGTACTTAGAGTGGCAATCTGGGTAAAGACAGCAGTTTTTGTTTCCTAATGGGCATTAGGGAGGGATTTTAAGGTAAGAGCTTAATTGTCATCATTTGACTTTTAATTTCAGATTTTACTGAATTTAAATTCCACCATCTGTTGTGGAATTCAGCTCTCCAATACATGAACCTACGTCTCTGGATTACTTGTCTAGTGACAGTGCCACCATCAACTCTCCCGTTTTCTCTGCTTTAGGTTGTCTGCCAACAATGGTGCCAATGCTTAGTCTGAACTGTAAGTACTTCGTTAACACTTCTCACCTTTTCACTCGGCAACTGTACCACTAATGCTGTTTGAAAAGATTTCCTATTGCCTACCGGGGATTTTAACATTACTCATGAAAGTTCTAATATCCATTTGCTCTCAAAGGCTGAGCCTAACACAGATCTTTCACAGTTCGTCAGCACCTGGCACAATCTGTAACTGCCAGATATGAAGGTAGTATCAGCTCCATGGATCTTCTAGCACATACTTGCTTCTGTGCTTTTCTAGCCAGATCTAAAGTGATTTTTTTTATCCACATGCAAGATTCTGCCTTTTATAATCTTGCCACGTGTTTATATGTTCCAGGCTGCTTGATTGTTGAACTCCTTGTGCTGCTGTCTGCCCACTGGGTTGCTCTTAAAGCTAGGACCGGAAATTACTCGCTGATTTACATTAAATGGTTCTGTGCAGCCAAATTGAACTCCAACATGCCCCACTGTCTGCCATAATAAAGGCAAAATACTGCAGATGTTCTGAAACAAACACAGAATGCTAGAAAGTCTCAGCATTTCTGATAGCATTCCGTGGAGAGAGAAACAGTGTTAATGTTTCGAACCAGAAGAGTTCTGAAGATCAGTCATTCAGGAATTGAAATTATTTCTCTCTCCACAGATGCTGCCAGACCTGCTGAGTTCCTCCAGCATTAATTGTGTCTATTTCACTGTCTACCATGATGTATGTGTGTGTGTGAGAGAGAGAGAGAGAGAGAGTGTGTGTGTGTGTGTGTGTATGTGAGAGAGAGAGAGAGAGAGTGTGTGTGTGCATGTGTGTGTACGTATGAGAGTGTGTGTGAGTGAGAGAGTGTGTGTGTACGTGTGTGTGTGTGTGTGTGTGTGAATGAGAGTGTGTGTGTATGAGAATGTGTGTGAGTGAGAGAGTGTATGTGTCTATGATGCAAATTACAGCCTATGTCCTCATTTTCTTGGTCTTTAGAACCTACTATGTCTAAAGTGGTGGAGAAAGCCCATTAGGTTTTCTAATGAATGACAGCTCTTATCTAAACAAAATGTAGGTTATTTCATGACAGCATTCAAGTACAAGTTACATTAGTAAGATAAACATTGTCACTAAGATGTTCAGGAGACCAGATCTGGGTAAGAAAACTGTTCTTTGAGATCTGAAAGTGTTCTACTTTCCTTCCCCAAGTCCTTCTGACATGATCCTTTTCAATGGAGCTTGATTCAGTGTTCCGCATTAATCCTTTCAGGGCTATATCCTTATACAACAGTGCCACCTACATTTTTCAGGTTACAAAGAGGATCCGCTTTACGGCAGGTATGACAAGAGCGAAAGAAGAAGTTTTCCCTCAGGACTAAGGCTGCATGCAGCAGAAGGTTATGTTGTTTCGGGTGGCACTATCTATTTGCATTCTGACTGCATTTTTGACTTATTTGAGATTTCCATAGGAAATCGCAGGTTGATTCAGAGATCAGGAGCCTTTCCATTTGTAATTGTGACTGATCTGCTGATGACATGACTCTCCTGCTGCATAATATCCTAGTCTAGACTCCCAAATGAGCAAGGAAAGCCCTTTTAAAATTCAGGCATTACTGGAACAAGCCTCAGTACAGGTCAACGAGACTCGTGCTGACTTGTAAATGGAAATGGTGGCAAGTGGAACGCAAAAACCAACGTTTTGTGAGAAGGACGTCCAGACAAAAGAACATTAGAGTAGTTATTCTTCAAGGTAACTAAGCTCTGAATGGAATTTTCAGCAGCAAATGAGCAGCCAAATGGCCAGAGATGTATATTGTTAGAGAAGTGTAAAGAGGTGACCTTGGTGGCAGGAGATGAGGAGCTCATCTAAGGGTCAATTACAACCATACACTTAAACACATAAATAAGGAACAAAAGTAGACCACTCAGCCCTTTGAGCTTGTTTCACTATTCAGTAAGATCATGGCTGATCTAATTTCACCCACAATTCTACATACACACATATGCTGAACAAATTTTGATTCCCTTGTTAATTGAGAATTTACCAACCTCTGTTTTAAAAATATGCATCCACTACCTTTTGAATTAAGATGCCAAGGCAACAAACAGTGCGATTAACTTTTTCAGTACCAAGGCAAGAAGAATGCATTGCCTCTCTCTGTAGCCCCAATACTCCATTAGTCTCGGCATATGTTAAACAAAATATTTTATCTGGTTATTGATAAGGGCAAGTATACATGTTAACTTATTTGTTATAGAGTACAAATCCACCAACCAGGTCTCTTCAATTAACATCAAAACTATTGACTTATCATAAAGCATTATTTTCAAGCATTATTATAAATGTAACACACTAGATGGCTGCAGTGCAGTAGGCAGCATCCAAGCTCCTGTGCCCAGGGCTCATCCACTCTGCTTTTTTTCCTTTCCTTTTCTCCCTTTCCTTTTTCTCTTTTTTACTTTGTTTTTTGTTTCTCTCACCTTTATTTTTGGCAGAAGGCACTACGAAGACGTCTTCGTCGAGGTATGGAAGAAATTTCTGCTCATCCAGTCTAGAATCAGTAGGTCAGAGAGAATGAAGGTAAAGTGAAGTAATGTGTCATTAGCTTGCATGTAGAACTCATAGGGATGAAACTGCTGCATGTGCTTGAGAAGTAGGAAGAGTCAAAGATAAGCTCTGAGGACCTGCAAGAGATAATGGTGTTAGAACAGGAAGCCAAGTCAATGTGGAAACCTGTCAAAATGGAAACATTACATTTTCCCATTTATGACTCCATCTGCCACATCTTTTCCCACTCATGTAACTTATCTCTTTGACTTGGCATTGTCTGTACATTCTCGTCAAAACTTACTTTCCTACCTACTGTCGCGTCATCAGCAAATTTAGCAACCACACCTTCTGTCTCTTCATCCAAGTCATTTACTTAAACTGTAAACAGTGAGGTCCAGCACCAATCCCCATTAAACACCATTTGTTACATCTTGTACAGAAGGCAGTTCGGAGATGATCAATTCCAGAAATAAAAGGCTTGCCTTATGAGGAGAGATTGGGGAATTTAGGCCTATACTTGCTTTAGAAGGGTAAAAGGAGATCTAATTGAGGTATACAAGATGCTAATGGGGATTGACAAAGTTGACATAGAGTGGAGTCTCCTCTTGGGGGAATCTAGAATGAGAGATCATAGTTTTGAGTTAAGGGATGGCAGTTTTAAAACAGAGGAAGAATTATTTTTCTCAAATGGTCGTGAATCTGTGGAATTCATTAGCCCAGAGTGTGGGGAACATCATGATACTGTGAGATAGACAAGCATGTAATCAGTGATGTGTTGAAGGGTTATGGGAAGTGAGCAGTTGAGTTGAGGACAGTGCAGTTGAGGCTGAGATGAGGTCAAACATGATCAGTGAATGGTAGATCAGGCTCAAGAGGGTGAATTCCCTACTTCTGCTCCTAGTCCTTACATCCTAAAGAAACATACAGTGGTGATTGTTTGAGTCTGTATGGAGTATTTTTGTTTCGATTAGGGTGGTGTGGAAATTTTTTTTATGATTAAAGGATGGTTAAAACACACTGTGATGGCTTGCGTCAGGGGACTGAGTAGGATGAGGAATGGTTGAACAATGGGAGGTCAAACTGCCATTTGCTGATTTCCTGCTTCCTTTCTCCTCACTCACTTTGTACGCCCACTCTTGCTCTTCTGCCTCCTCCAGGAGTGCTGATAATTGTTTTGGTGTCAAACCTTTACCCTATTGATGTTCAGGTTGGATGTCAAACCCCACAAATCAAGCATCTATTCAGCAAGTCCCAGGCAGCTATAGTGATCAAGACAATAGAACAATTGGCCCTGCATGCTGCCTATGATTGGTCTCGTAGTAGCATGGCTTCCACTGAATGAACACAGGGCTCCTGTGTTTGGGCTGCAGACAGAAGTCATGTGCGAGACATACACTCGCCACCCAGTAGTTGCACTTGGCTTTGTTATGGTGCTGAAAGGTTGATGGAACTGTTGACTCATACAGAATCATGGCTGGCATCATGACTGATACCCGGAGAGCAAACATTTACTTACATAGTGTATTGAACATAGTTGCATGTCAGCCACACACTGAGTGACCATGTGGCATTATTATTCATGTTTATGGGACATATCAGCATTGAAATATGGCACTTGCGCACTATGTGTGCTCTGCAATGGCAGCTTGCATCCAGGTGAAGCCTGCTGGCATGGCACAGTTGTATCTCTGTTCTGAAGGATGTGGACATTCCCAATTATGGTCACCTTCACTCTCACTGGCAGTGTCACTCTGGCCCCAGTCTGGGGTTGATGGTCTGATTGCAGAATTCTATGCACATCTTGTTGAATCTGAGGCTGTGAAAGCACTACTTTTACCTTAGAAGGAGCTCAGAAAACCTGGTCAGATGGGCAGAAAAGTAGCAAATAGAATTTAATCCTGAAAAGTGGGAGGTGATACACTTCAGGAGGAGCAACAAAGCAAGGGAGTACCTGATGAATGGTAATAATGCTAAGCAATACAAAGAATGAGAGGGACCTTGGTGTGCATGTTTATAGATCTTTGAAATCAACAGGTGGTTAAGTAGGCTTGGATTCTTGTATTTATTTGTTGAGGCATTGAGTATGAGAGCAAAGAACATATAATGGTAGAGAGACATTGATATAATACATTAGTTAGTCAACAGCTTGAGGACAGTGTTGGGTATCTGGAATTCAATGTCTAAAGAAGTGGTAGAAGCAGGAACCATCACAAAATTCATAAAGATGAACACTTGAAACAATATAGCGCACAAGGCTATGGGCCAAGTGCTGGAAAATGGGTCGAGAGTAGATAGATGCTTGATGATTGATAACACACGATGAGCCAAAGGGCATCTTTCCATGATGTACCATTCTATGATTCTAAAAGTACTGCATGAGGACCTAGCTTGATACGGATGACCTCTGACAACACTCCTCCCATCCCAATCCTTCTTCCTCCTCCTGCCTTTATGAATAGCTTGTCTTCCTATTTTCAGCCTCTGCTCCATCTCCTTTTCATCCCAAAATGAAAGTAAAATACTGCAGAGGCTGGAAATCTGAAATAAAAACATCAAGAAGAGTTGTACTGTATTTGAAATGTTAACTCTATTTCCATCTCCACAAACACCTCTAGATCTGCACTTTTCTTGCACTTTCTGCTTTAATCTTTCTCATCCTGCACTTGTGATGTGCTTGGGACCAGGGTGTATTCTCAAACAGAGGCTGCGAGATGAACATTGAATATGATCACAATTGAGATTTAAACTTATTGTAATAATACTGACTAAAAATATCTACCGAGTTTTAAATTACAATAGTACCATGCAATTAACTTTCTGCATGGATAGAACCAATTAATGTTTAACTGTCTCCTTCAGCAGATAGAGACAAATTATCATTTTCCAGAGTAAAATATTAATTTTGCATTAAGCGTTTTCATTGTAAATATTGAAATTGTTTCCCACGGTATGAAAGGTTTTACTAGCAATGATTTATATCTACATCAATGGAATAAACTTAGTTTTGCATGATCACATAGACAAGAAAAAGTGGACAGTATTGCATTATATAACAGATGGGATAGTATAGAATATGGAGAAGTGAAATTCTTTATAGCAAATTCAACAAAGGAGAAATGTACCTGTTTCTGTGCCAGCAATGCATCTTGGAATTATTGAAAGGTTTGTTATTTCCTAATCCACTGCTCCAAGTCATTAATTTTGCTAGAAAGAGACAAAATATTGAAGCTTTTCCTTTGGCAATCGCCAGGATTACCAGGTGATTTGCAATCACCTAGAAACAGGGGTAACAAATGGGATGAAATTTACATATAATGAGAAGTGGTTTCTTGGTTTGGGCCATTAGACGAATAGAGTACAACAGAATCAGTTAGTTGGTTTTGCCATGGGTATACAGCCCAGATTGGCAGATCCACGATGCCATTTCTTTTTCAGTACAAATTGTGCAATATATGTATTAATCCCTTTCACTTATGTAAAATAGGGTCCAGTGTATCATTATATACAGCTACTAGCACACTCAAATGCATCAGATAACAAGCTTGACAAACCATTATATATTAGCTTCCAATGTAATGCTTAGCACAGTCTGGACTATATAATACATTATGTCCAATAGCTTAATCACATCTAATGCTGTTCTAAGGCTTGCAAGGACAGTCTGATTCAGCACCAGCTCCATGTTGCTCACTGCCAATTCTCAACAAGTCCACTATTCATTTGGGCATATAGTCTACATACCTGCCATCATACAAGCATTGAAATTCATATATTACATTACCAATTTCTGCAACAGGCAAAAATCCTTTATGATAGAATAGAATCCCTACAGTTTGGAAACAGGCCTTTCGGCCCAACAAGTCCACACCGAACCTCAGAGCATAGCACCCAGACTCATCACCCGACAACCCACTTAATCTACACATCCCTGGACACTACAGGCAATTTAGCATGGCCAATCCACCTAACCTGCACATCTTTGGACTGTGGGAGGAAACCCACACAGACATGGGGAGAATGTGCAAACTCCACACAGACAGTTACCTGAAGGTGGAATCAAACCCAGGTCCCTAGTGCTGTGAGGCAGCAGTACTAACCACTGTGCCACTGTGCCACCGTGCTGCCCATGGCTTATGGTTTAATGTTACCATTCTGTTAGTGGAAAAACAGCATGGGACAGCCCCTTTCACCTGTTCTTCATATTTTGAGACATTTTCCCCTTTCAGGAAAATTCAAGGGAGACAGGGTATCATTCAGTGGGTAGGGACCTTTTGTGAGATTTTCTAATATACATTGGGTGATGATTTGATCAGGATAGTTTTGATTCACCCTATCACATCATCAAGCTGACACGGAGAACAGATGGCTACGACTCTATTCATGACATTACCCATAAGATTGATTTTGCAGAATGCGGACTTGTAAGAATCCTCTTCTAACCCATGTGTTGACCAGTGAATGCAAGCTTTCAGTTCATAGAAATAAAAAAACCATCGCAGATTTCTCAATAAATACATTGAGAAACAGAACATGTTTGAATTTCCATTTCAATGGTACACTTGGGAAGAGAATGGAGTTCAGTAAGCTGTGCAAAGAAGTTCTTTGCTACAGCTATGAATTCAAATATCATAAGTATGTCATTTACATATCAGAAGTATCTATGGGGTAGGAGGTTTGTGGCAATCCTATTAAAGACATGTTTCTCGTGGCGAACAGCATAGGATGTGGTTAAGAAATGGACCGAGAGGGGATCCATCTACTTGAGTGAACGTGGTGTCAGTGAAACTTAACTCAACTATGTAAAGTGCTAAGCCCATGAATTGATGAACACAGATAATGGTGGCACATCTAGTTTGCCAAAATATAATGACATTGTGTAAACGTAAATAGTTTTGTTCCATATTCTGTTGGTAAATAAGCTAATGATGTTGAAAGAGCACGTGAATATGAAATTGCTCCCAATATCTCATGAAGATGACGGAATCCTTCACAGCATTGTGCAAAACAGCCTATAAAAACTCACATAATCATTCTGCCCATTCACGTTGTACCAAACCATTCATTAAAAAGAAGAACGTAAAGAGACAGTGGTTTTGTACACCTTGGGTAATCTAAACATATGTGGATGCAGTAAACCTTCATAATAAACTGAATCATACATACCACCAGGCAGGTCTAATACCAGGGAGCATGATTTTAAGGTAAGAGGGGAAATGTTCAAAGGAGACGTGAGGGATAAGTTTTTTATACAGATAGTAGCACTGCCAGGGGTGGTAGTGGAGGCAGATACAATAGGGGCATTTAAAGGACTTTTAGATAACCGCATGAGTATACGAGGAACAGAGGGATACGGACCACTGGTAGGCAAAACGGATTAGTTTAATTTGATGTCATGTACGGCACAACATTGTGAGCCAAAGGGCTATGTTCTAGCTTATTCCTTTTTGTGCAAGTTCAAAAAGCACATGTGCAACTCGCCCTCAAGTGCAGCTATGCAGCTGTGTGTAGTAGCAGGCAACTATATATATATATAAAATATATATATGAAATGTCTTACGCTGATATAAATTTGGAACTATCATTGAGCACAAAGTGCATTTTGTTGATGTACTCACGCTTGTTAAGTATGACTAATCCAGTCAGTTTGTCAGCTTTACATATGTGCATATCAGGCTTTGCCTTGAGGTTACACAATGCTACCAGCCATCACGTAGAAAATGAAAATCTGTCACTCTCCGCAATAAGCATCATGTTCGCACAAATTGATGGTGCTACCTTGGGATCCCCTCTATATCTGCTAGGAGAGCTTTCATGGTGTAAGCATCTTTGTTGAATGTTATCTTGTGATGAGATAACTAGTAACTGAGGAGTGTGAACTCAGTGAATGCCTCTTCCTGTTTAATGCTGGATTTTCAATACTGACTGCAAAATGCTGCAGACTACAACCACTCCTCCCTTTCCCCTATAAAGGTAAACCATGGATTCAGTAGATACTCTATTTTATTGTCGACTCTTCCTTACCCATTTAAGGTGGAAGACAAGTTCGGTGTAAACAACCAAGGATGCAGAATTTAAAATACTTCTGTTTCTGAGATCTGGCCAGTTAGATTTTTCCAGGTTATGTTTTTATGATGCTGTTATCCAGGACCGTTATATCTCATGGAGCATTTTATACTTAATACCATCATTGCCTTGAATCCCATTCTCCATTGTTAGTCAGTTTACTCACTGCTTTCATTTGGAGTTTATGTCATATGTCCATTTTCAACCAGAAGTGTCAGATGG
Source organism: Ginglymostoma cirratum (assembly GCA_024137785.1). Classification (NCBI taxonomy): domain Eukaryota; kingdom Metazoa; phylum Chordata; class Chondrichthyes; order Orectolobiformes; family Ginglymostomatidae; genus Ginglymostoma; species Ginglymostoma cirratum. The sequence continues at coordinate 16,918,478 of JAHRHZ010000039.1, forward strand.
ATGATACTTAATGGTTTCTTCCCAAGGACCTCACCTTCATGCAATTTGAATAATTTCACATGACACTGAGAAACAGTTGAATGCACAAGGACCAACAAAGATTATGTGTTCTACCAACATTCTGGCTATTACACAGCAGACTGGTGCAGCACCTCCAAACTCGCTGTTCAAGTACAGCTGCAGAGTTGGGGATTTATCTATGTAAACCTGTGCAGGTATGTCCTTGTTCACAAAGGTTAGAACAATCCAGCCAGCTACAAGGAGAGGCTGAATAGGCTGGGACTATTTTCCCTGGAGCGTCGGAGGCTGAGGGGTGATCTTATAGAAGTTTGTAAAATCATGATGGGTACGGATAGGGTAAATAGACAAGGTCTTTTTTACCCAGGGTAGGGGAATCCAAAACTAGAAGGCATAGGTTTAAGGAGAGAGGGGAAAAATTTAAAAGTGACTTCGGGGGCAACTTTTCATGCAGAAGATGGTGCGTATATGGAATGAGCTACCAGAGGAAGTGGTGGAGGTTGGTACAATTAAAAGACATCTGGATGGGTGCATGAATAGGAAGGGTTTAGCAGGATATGGACCAAATGCTGGCAAATGGCACTCAATTAATTTGGGATATAACTAGACTAATTTGGAATGGGTTGGACTGAAGGGTCTGTTTCTGTGATATATATATCTCTATGACTTTTTGATTAAATGTCTCCTGATTGGTCCATTCTGCACCACTAGCCATGTGGTGAAAGGCATTGTAAATAAAATTAACATATGAACAAGGGACAAGACTACTTGGTCCTTCAAGGCTCCTCTGCCACTCAACAACATCATGGTTGATCTGGTTTTAATCTCAACGCTTCATTCCTGCATATAATCTTTCATCCGCTTGGTAATCAAGAACTGATTTAAATATAGTTAAAGAGCCACTGCCCTCCGAAAAAAGGGATTCTAAAGACTCACAATTGTGTGAGAGAAAAAAAATGTTTCATCCACCCTGTATTACATGGGCACTCTTTATGGTTAAACTATGACATGACTTCTACTTTCTCCCATAAAAAATAACATTCTTTCAACATCGAACCAATCAAGTCCCCTGAGGATCTTATATGTTTCAATTAAGTCACTTCGGACTCTTCGAAACTCTAGAAGATACAGGCCGAGCATCTCAAGCCTTTCCTCATCAGGGAATCTGTTCATTCCAGGTACTTGTCTAGCACGCATTCTCTGAACTGCTTTCAGTGCATTAACATCTTTCCATAAGGACAGTGACCAATACACAGCTGTACACAGTACTACAGAAGTGGTCTCACCAATGTCCTGTTCAACTGAAGCATAACCTCTCTGCTCTTGCATTTAATTCCCCGTGCAATACACCGCAACATTCTATTAGCTTATCTGAGTACTTGCTGTACCTTCTATGGACACCCAGATCTCTCTGCATGTAGAAAATTCTGCAGGCTGTCACCATTTAGATATTATGCTTCTTTTTTATTCTTTCCACCAAAATGGACAACTTCACACTTTTCCTCATTGTACTCCATTTGCCAGATCTTTGCCGACTCACTTAACCTATGTATGTCCCTTTTTTAGACTCCTTATGCCCCCTTCATAACTCACTTTCCTCCCGAGCTTGCGGTCATTAGAAAGCTTAGCTGCCATATTGATTCCTTCATCCAAATCATTTATTTGAATCATAAAAAGTTGATGCCCCAGTGCCGAACCCTGTAGCATATTGCTTACGACATCCTGCCAGCCTGAAAACCCCCCACTTATTCCCATTCACTGCTTTCTGTTAACCAGCTAATCTTTCCGTGCCAATATGTTACACCCTACACGATAAGCTTTTATTTTCTGCAACAACCTTTGATGCAGAAATAATTGAATGCCTTCTGGAAATCTAAATACAATACGTCCACTGGCTCCCTTTTATCCACAACACAAGTTAATTCTTTAAAAAAGATTCAATTAATTAGTTAAGCCTTTTTCTTTTGCCAAATCTATGCTGGCTCTGTCTGATTACATTGAGCTTGTCCAACTGCCCTGTTATAACGTCTTTGATATAGTTTCTGACATTTTCTTTCTGAAAGGTGATAAGCAAACTAGCCTGTAGTTTCTAGCTTGTGCCTCCCTCCCTTTATGAATAAAGGAGTTAAATTAGCTAATTTCCAATCTAAAAGGTCCTTCCCTGAATGTCACTAATCTTTCAAAATTAATACAAATACATCAACTATTTCATTTGTTATTTAAGAGTCTAGGGTGAAATCCATCAGGACATGCAGACTTGTCAACTCACAGGTCCAATAATTTACTCAGTAATACTTCCTGGGAATTGTAATTTTCTTGAGTTCCTCCCTCCCTTTCAGCTTTACAGCTTTTTCCAGGATATAACTTATACCCTCTCTCGTAAAGACTGATGCAAAATATATGTTCAATTCATCTGATATCTCTTTATCCTCCATTGTTAATTCCCCAGACTCATTTTTTGCAAGATCAACACTTACTTCGTTAACTATCTTATTTTTTAAATATTTGAAGCAATATATACTATCTGTTTTGATGTTTTTAGCTATGTTTCTGGTGAAACTCTTTGCAAAATTAAATGATTTTCCTTGGAGTTTGATATTATCTTTGAATGGGGGTCCAAGCCTTAGAATTTTTGTTGGAATGTATATATCCTGTGCTTTCTGGAACATCAGCCTCGGTGTTTGCCATTGCATTTCTATTGACCTACTTTTGAACATAAATTTCCAGTTCATCTTTGTTAGTTTTGCTTTCAAGGCGTCATAATAATTCTTGTTTAGATTCAAAATACCTGTCTTGGACTCACACTTTTCTTCTTTAAACTGCATGTAAAAGTCTATTGTATTATGTGGGCTATTACCCAGGGCACTTTCACTATGCGGTCAGTAATTAATCCTATCTCATTGGTCAAAACCAGGTGGATTAACAAAGCTAGCTAGTAGTATTTACTGACCAATAATCTGCTCATTGATGCTCAGTTTTAATTCCAACAATACCATTCAACTCCAGACCTGATTACAGCATTGGTTAAATGAAAGGTAAGGTGACAGTGACTGCATTTTACCAAGTGCAGCATAATGGAGCCTCAGCAAAATCGAAGCCAATTAGAATCGAGGGCTATCTCTCCACTGGGTTGAGATGTTGAATTAGCTGGAGTCATTTAAAGCAAAAATGAAGACTTGTGTGGTATTGGAGGTCAACCATCTCAACTGCACGGCATTGCAGAAGCAGTTCCGCAGTGTAGCATCCCAGGCAAAGCCATCATTCTTCAATGACATTCCCTTCATCCCAAGATTGAAAGTAAAACTGTTTAACATTAACTCTGCTTTCTGTCCACAGATGCTTTCAGATCTACTGAGTTTCTCCAGCAATTTATGTTTCTGCTTTAGGCAAAGTCACAAGTCTTACCAGGCCTTTGGGCTGCTCTCTCGTTACAGGGAGACAGCCGGTGGTGATTTAATCTGAGGGTCCCAGTACATCACACGAGGGGAGAGGGTGAGAAAGAGAGTTCTTCATGATAACCTCAGCCAGTGAAGGAACTGAATACACTGATTTGCATTGCAAATCAGCAAACTGAGCTAACTGACCCCCACAGATAACATGCAATCTTGTGACTGATAAGCGGCAAGTAACATTGTGTCACACAAGTGTCAGACTGGAGAGGAAATATAGACACCTTTCCTTAACCATTAAATGACATTGGCATTACCAGATCTGCCATGATCAATATTCTGGATGTCAACGTTGGATCAGAAGTTCAACTGGACCAACCATATTAATGTCATGGCTACTTTAACAGGCTAAAGGCTGGGTTTGATAAAAGTGACTTACCTTGCAATTTCTCAAAGCAATTCCATCACCTACAAGCCACAAATGAAGAGAATGAGGTTTCAATCTCCAGTTGCCAGATTTCTGCTGCTGTAAATAGCACAATGTAATGTAGAACTCACCAAGACTTTTGCCGTGCCACTCCAGCCTAGAAACTCCAGTATCCACTAGCTACAAGGATGGAAGATGTGTGGGAAGGCCAAAACATTTAATTGGTCCAAATCCCAAAACCATTCCTGATTTGGAAAAATATATTGACCCTTCTTTATCATTGCTAGGCCAAAATGTCGGAAATTCCTGTGGAACAACATTGTACAAGTAACTTTTCATGCAGTCTTCTTTGTGTTTGTTTTATATATGTGTCAATGACAATGACAATTTATATTGACAAAGCATCTTTAATGTAATGTAATGATGTAGAAGTGCATTAGAAAGAAAAGTTCAGTAATGATTCACATAGGTGATGCCAGGGCAGGTAATCAAAAGTTTACTCAAAGAAATAGGTTTTAAGGCAGGTAGAGAGATGGAGAAACTGAAGGAAGAAATTCTAACCTTAAAACCATGGAAACTAAAGGCATGGCTACCTATAGGAGAGAAATTAAAATTGGGAAGCCCAAGGGGCAAACAAAGATTAGTGCAGGTATCGCAGAGTATAGTAATGCTAGAGAGATTATGGTGATTGAGTGAGGCAAGTCCACCGGGGATTTGAAATAAAGAATGGGTATTATGAAGATATGGTTTGACTGGGAACTAATGTACATAAGCAAGGATAGTTTGCCTACCGACATAACAGGTCCACAGCGGATGCCATTTCCCTAGCCCTACACTCATCCCTGGAACATATGGACAACAAAGACACCTATGTAAGACTCCTGCTCATTGAAGGCAGAGCTGTAGTCAACACCATTATACCCTCCAGGCTGATCTCAAACCTGTGTGACCTTGGTCTTGGCTCCAACCTTTGCAACTGGATCCTCAGTTTTCTGACCTATAGGCCGCAATCAGTGAGGATAGGTAACTGTCCCTCCTCCACAATAACGCTCAACACTGGAGACCCCAAGGATGTGGCCTCAACACTCTACTGTACTCCTGGCACAACCACAACTATGTTGCCAAATTCTGAACGAATGCCATCTACAAGTTCACTAACAACACCACCATAGTGGGATGGATACCTAAGAACAACAAGTCAAAGTACAAAAGGGAGACAGAGGACTTGGTGACGTAATGCAATGAAAACAATCTGTATGTCAATGTCGGCAAAACTAAAGAACTGATCATTGACTTCAGAAAGAAAGGAGGTAAACACACCCCCATCTACATCAACGGAACTGAGGTTGAGAGGGTGGATTGCGTTAAGTTCCTTGGAGTGACGATAGCTGACAATCTGTCCTGGGCTTCCCACATAAATGCCACAGTCAAAAAGGCACAACAATGCCTCTTCTTCCTCAGGTGGTTCAGGAAACTTGGCATTTCCACAAATGGCATTTTGTCACCAAATTCGACAGATGCTCCACTGAAAGCATACTGTCCAGGTGCATGACAGCCTGGTATGGCAACTGCTCTGCCCAGGACCGTAAGAAACTACAGAAGGGGGTGTGTACAGCCCAGATCATCAAGGAAGCCAACCCTCAATCCATGTAAGGTAACAAGGTGTAAACCTGGATGAACACAGCAGGCCGAGCAGCATCAGAGGAGCAGGAAGGCTGATGTTTCGGGCCTAGACCAATCCATGTACTCCATTTACACAGCTCGCTGCTGTGGAAAGGTGGTCAACATCATCAAAGACCCATCGCACCCCAGTAATGATCTCCTACAATCTCTTCCGTCAGGCAGAAGATACAGAAGCCTGAACAAACACACAAACATGTTCAGGAGCAGCTTCTGAACAGAACAGGTTTGTGCTTCTTTCCGGCTGTTATCAGACTGTTGAATGGACTCTAACTTCAAATAATGTCATCTGCAAGGTAACCTGTACGCCTCTAAGTTGTTCTGATCTGTACATCCTTTGCTTGCTGTGACCTCCCTGTAAACAAAGCTTTTCACTGTATTTCAATACATGTGACAATAAAATCAATCAATTAACAAGGATGATGGGGAAAGGGACTTGGTATAAGTAAAGACCAGATCAAGTTCACAGAGAGTGGAATATGGGAGGCAGGCATATTGAGATGTGAATGTCCCAAGGCAACAAAATCATGATTAGAGGGCTTCTGTAGCAGAGGAGCTGAACAAAACCATGAGTTCTGACCACAGTCCAGATGTCCTAAATGTTCCATGTTTCATTTCGTCTCCATCTAGATTAGCTTGTGTCAGCTGTCTGCTTCTTCTTGTTTGGTTTGCATATACAATTAAAATAATGTCTTACCTGCAGTATTGTGAACAGCATCTATAAAGTAACAACTGCAATTCAAATGGTTGTCCTATAAATTTAAGATTTGCCTAATAAAATTTATAGGCTTGTTCAGTGCTTTAGCAAATGTTCCATTAAAGCAAATATCCCCGTGAACGACAATCCTATGAAATGATCTTTATCGCAATGCAACTCACACCAGCATTGGTTAACATTGACATAGCTCACTCTTACACGTGAATACTTCTCTGTTAACAGTTTATTAACTGCAATTTAGTTTGACAGGGAAAAAAAGGCTGATTTTTCCACATGAGGTCTTTGAAAATTTTCTTGGTATTGAATTGAAGGATGCGTTGGTAAGAAAAATGGGAGACACCCACAGTTAGCTCACAGCCAGCAGTTCATGGTGTGTACCTGGTCTTTGATGTCAGGTCCTTGAAGAATACGCAGCAAATTCAAGTTTGAAAAAGTGATACCTTCTATTGAAGAACAGAACAGATATCGTGAAGCAACATCTCATGGTGCAGCTGTGAACATATGAGGGCTACATTCTGGAGTTATAGAATAAGTCTCTACTGTACTCATTCTTTCTGGTCACGACAAGGATGTTAAGTAGTCATGATCTTTTGAAACTATAGACATTTCTTTCTGATTGATAATGGGTTGAATGGAACAGTACAAGAATGGAGAATGTTAAGGTGCTAAAGTTGTGGCTCATTTGCTGGTTCTGGAAATGATAACACAGTTGAATGTGAGATATAAAAGGTACTGCAGATGCTGGAGAATCCGAGATAACAAGGTGTGGGGCTGGATGAACACAGCAGGCCAAGCAGCATCATAGGAGCAGGAAAACTTGATGTTTCGGGCCTAGACCCTTCATCAGAAATGGTCTAGGCCCGAAACGTCAAGCTTTCCTGCTCCTATAATGCTGCTTGGCCTGCTGTGTTCATCCAGCCCCACACCTTATTAACACAGTTGAATGTCATTATTTTGTGATTACTTTACACAGCAGTGAAAACAATTAAACTGTAGCAATAAATCAGTTATCAATCGTAAAACTATTTCTGGTAACAGGAACAGATTACAATAAAAGCCATCTGTCACCAGAGTTAAGATGTATCTTTGATCTGAAAGATTCACTAATCTCACAGAATCCCTGCAGTGTGGAAACAGGCCCTTTGGCCCAACAAGTCCACACTGAACCTCAGACCATCCCACCCAGACCCATCCCTCTATAACCCACCTAATCTACACATCCCTGAACACTACAGGCAATTTAGCATGGCCAATCCACCTAACCTGCACATCTTTGGACTGTGGGAGGAAACTGGAGCACCTGGAGGAAGCCCATGCAGACACGGGGAGAACATGCAAACTCTACACAGACAGTCACCTGAGGCTGCAATTGAACCAGGGTCCCTGGTGCTGTGTGGCAGCAGTGCTAACCACTGAGCCACTGTGCTGCCCCGAGATGCTTATTTTGGATACTATAATCAACAATGATATTGTTTAAAAATAAAATGCTCCAGCAAATGCAAGTTTAGCCATTCTGAAAACTCACTTTGTTATTGTAAAAATAATAAAAATCAACTCTCTCATAAAAACAAACCCACATTTTAATTAACCAACTTAGAGTTGTGGAGTTGTACAGCACAGAAACAGGCCCTATGTTAAACTAATCTATGCTGACCAGATATTCTAAATTAATCTAGTACCATTTGCGGGCATTTGGCCCATATCCATCTAAACCCTTCCTATTCATATACCCATCCAGATGCCTTTTAAATGTTGTAATTGCACCAGTCTCCACCTCTTCCTCTGGCAGCTCATTCCTTACATGCACCACCCTCTGCGTGAAAACGTTGCCCCTTAGGTCTCTTTAAATCTATACCTATGCCATTTAGCTTTGGACTCCCCCAACCTTGGGAAAAGACCTTGGCTATTCACTCTAGCCATGTCCCCCATGATTTTATAAACCTCTACAAGATCACCCCTCAGCCTCTGATGCTCCAGGGAAAATAGTCCCAGCCAATTCACCCTCTCCCTACAGCTCAAACCCTCCAACCCTAGTAATATCCTTGCAAATCTTTTATAAACCCTTTCAAATTTCACAACATCCTTCCAGAGCAGGAAGATCAGAATTACACACAATATTCCAAAAATAGCCTAACCAATGTCCTCTACAGCTGCAACATGACCTCTCAATTCCTGTACTCAATGCACTGACCAATAAAGGCAAACATACCAAATGCCTTCTTTGCTATCCTGTCTACCTGTGATTCCACTTTCAAGGAACTATGAACCTGCTCTTCAAGGTTGCTTTGTTCAGTAACACTCCCCACTTGGTAGATAATATAATAAGAATTATGTTTACAAGGCAGGGAAATATATTTGTGATGTTTTGATGTCCAGCTGTTGTTTCTAGATGGGTTAATATGATAGTCAGTCTGTGACAGCAAACACTAGTCAAAATGGTGCTGGTTAAGGGAAGAATGTTGAACAGGACATAATTAATTCACTTTCTTCCATAAATAATCCTAAAGAAACACGAAGGCACAACTAAACAGAGAGGAGAATCTTCTGAGACCTCAATATTGCTACAGTACGTTAGCCTGCCTTATCAGACTGATTCTAGTTAGTTTCTTTCTGCAATCACAGTTTTGCAAAACTTGCTTAAGTCTGGTGGTGGGCTTGAACTCCAAACCTTCCAATCTTGAGGCATGAATATCATCCGCTGAGTCAAGTTGGAGTTGTCATAAATCATATTGTACTAAGTCAGCAGGATGGTTGGTGCACCTTGACATGGAACAAGACAATTAACTTCATGATCTCATTTGAAGGATCACTGCAAGTTAGCAGAAGCTATTAGAAGCAACAATGTGACCTGCGGACAACGTTTTATGTTGAGATTTGTGGAAGAAACTTGTGCTATTTTATTTTTCCTTCCCCCAGTCTTTTCTGCCTAACATATGACACTATTATTTCTATAAAGTCACCATAGTCCTATTGGACCATAGGCTGCTCTCTCGTTGGAGAAGGAGAGATGACTGATTGTCCTTTAACCTAAGGCTCATGACACCTCAGGCAAGGGAAACCTTAAGAAGGAGAATCCTCATAGTAATCCCAAACAGTAGAAGAATTGAACCCAAACTGTTGGTGGTTACTCTGCATTATAAACTAGCAGCCAACTGAGTTAACCAACCCCCATAACATTTCTACATGGAAAGTACAATAATCAAAAAATTTTAGTGCTGGTAACATGAGGTTAAAGTTTTTCAAATGGTTTATGCAAAGTTAGGATTGAATTTAAAAAAAACGTCAGTCTAGATCTTCATTTCACTACTGTCATTGGATGCAGAGTTTGGACTGTGAAATTTTCCCAGCAGCTGCCAAAGATCTTGATGCAGCCATTAGGTACCAAGTTTGATTTCGTGACGTACAGAGTCAAATGTCTACAGAGTGGAAGCAAGCCATTCAGCCCATCAAGTCCACACTGACCCTCTGAAGAGCATCCCACCCAGACCCACCCCCATCCCTGTAACCCTGCATTGTCTATGGCCAATCCACCCTGCCTGTGCATCCCTGCACACTATAAGCAATTTAGCATGACCAATCCACCCAACCTGCACATCTTTAGACTGTGGGAGGCGACCAGAGCACCTGGAGGAAACCCACGCAGACACAGAGTGAACATGCAAACTCTACATAGATGGAGGGCATGGTGGTTCAGTGGTTAACACTGCTGCCTCACAGCGCCATAGACCTGGGTTCAATTCCACAATTGGGTGACTGTCGATATGAAGTTTGCATGTTCTCTCCGTGTCTGCATGGTTTTCTGCTGGGTGTTCAGGTTTCCTCCGACCTTCCAAAGATGTACAAGTTAGGCAGATTGACCATGCTAAATTGCCATAGTGTTCAAGAGCGTAGGTGGGCTAGACATGGGAAATGCAGGGTTACAGGGATGGGATGGGTCTGTGTGGGAAGTTCTTTGAAGGGTTGGTGTGGACCTGTTGAGCCAAATGGCCTGATTTCACACTGTAGGGATGCTATGGTTGCCCAAAGGTGGAATCGAACCCACGTCCCTGGTGCTGTGAGGAAACAGTGCTAAGCACTGACTCACCATGCCACCCCAATCTAGTGCATTTCCGTTCATCAAATCACCCATGAAAGAATAGTTACTTCTATGGAAGGCATAAAACTACAAAACATACTATCTGTTTACTTAATTATGATACATGAATTCATCCTCTATTATTAAATCTTTATGACAATGGGCGCACATGCTCATTTTCCTAATAAATATAACATTGAGGTTATAAATTGTTCGGATAATATTGAGGTTGAGATAATGCTAGGTTAAACTGGGTGTTGCCCCTCCCTCTTGTACCACTAGTTTCCAAAATATTTAGATAGACAAGTGAATCTTGCAGATCAAAAGTACATCATAACTCAGATGGCAGATGGCTTTTGAGCTAACATTTATCCTAGTCACTTTGAAACCACTGATCTCAGCATGATGGCACCATCCTTTATTCCCAGTTGGGTAGCAATGCCATCTAATCATCTGAATTCCCTTGCGCTTGAGTAGACATGCATCTGAGGTTTTTGATGGTCAATTAAACATGCTTCAGAAAGTCCCACCAGTCTTGTGTGTCAGTCATTCGGGGTCCCGAGAGGTCTATGCCACTCTTGTCTCTTAACGTTAGCTGTCCTATTTCAGAAACCAGATGCAGGTATCAATTGTGGCATCTATTTTTTGATTTGGTGAAGAGGAGAACACAAAGACTGATTTAATCAAGTACTTGTCTCTAGTTATGACAAGATCAGATTTTGCAGTCACCTGGAGGAAATAAACACCAGGAGGAGTTGGATTCATTACTAGGAAATAGTTATGAGCATGGATAATGTGGAAACATTTGAAACATAACTGTGACTGAAACAATGAAAATGCCAAATAATCAAAGTCAAAATTAAAGGCTGGATTTTTTTTTTCTTTCCCTTAGCAGTATGGATATGTTGAGTAAACGTATGGCAAACAAATTATAGGTATATTAATAAACACTATTAAAAGATTTAGTTTTGGAATTTTACTTGGAGTTGCTGAAATCTTGGCTCACAGTAATATAATGCCTGCATTAATTTGTCATTTATGCGATGTATAATCTATGTGGTGCTGAAAAACACAAATGTAGCAATATAACCCTAGTGAGCAATGGCCTTGGGGAGAGATGCCATCTTGTTTGAATTCCTAATGAGTATGAAGACTGAAAATATTTAATAGCCTTTGTGAATGTGCAGGGTTATACAGGATTGCTGCCTTTCGTGCAGAATCTGCACTTTAGGAATTGGTGAAACAAGAACTCTGGTGTTAATGTAAAAATCAGTATTTTTTTAATCTCAGCAAACATAGCTGTGTTCAGAATTTTGTTTTGTTTTGCCTCACTTGCAGTGACCGGATGAAGACCGGGAATCAGCTCCCCTCTTCAAAACCTCATTTTGATCAGTCTCAATAATTAGTTTGATTTCTTTATTTTGGTGCAAAACTATCATGCTTCACTTGAAATATAAAACAAAATCAGAAAGTGCTTGTCAGGCCAGACTTGAAAAGTCAGACTTGTTCAGTTTCTACAGCACTTTGTTTCTGTTTCTGATTTCTAGTGTTCACAGTATTTTACTTTTATTCAATTCAAATGTAGTTTGCTGGGGAAGAGAGGAGACATTGGCGAGGCCACTTTTTGAATATTGTGTTCAGTTCTGGTCTCCATGCTATGGGAAAGATGTTGTTAAACTTGCAAGAGTTCAGAAAAGATTTACAAGGACGTTGCCAGAGTTGGAGGGTTTGAGCTGTAGGGAGTGGCTGAATAGGCTGGGGTTGTTTTCCCTGGAGCATCAGAGGCTGAGGGGTAATCTTGTAGAGGTTTAAAAAAGATCATTAGGGACATGGATAGGGTAAATAGCCAAGGTCTTTGGCCCAGACTCCAAAACTAGAGGGCAAAGGTTTGAGGTGAGAAGGGAAAGATTTTAAAGGGACCTGAAGAGCAACGTTTTCATGCAGAGGATGGTGTATGCATGGAATGAGCTGTCAGAGGAAGTGGTGGCACCGGGTATAATTACAATATTTAAAAGGTATCTGGATGGGTACATGAAGGGAAGGGTTTAGAGGGATATGAGCTAAATGCGAGCAAATTGGACTAGATCAGTTTAGGATATCTGATCGATGCGGGCAGGTTAAACCAAAGGGTTTGTTTCTGTGCTGTATAACATTATTACATTCAAGCCATGGAGTCATAAAGAAGAACTCTGTTCCCTTCTACACTTAAAAAATAATAAAAAATACATCAGACAGACACACTCACGAATTGAGCTAAGTTTAGATGAAGGGTATCTGGCACAGACAGGCAGAAAAAAGGATTGGAGACAGTAAAGACTGCATATGCCGGAAGCTAGAGTCAATAAACATGGAGCTGGGAATGCACAGTCAGTCAGACAGCATCTGAGGAGGAAAGTCAACATTTCGGGCCGGACAGGAAGTGGTGGGGAGGGGAGCCCGGACATAGATACAGGGAGGGGTGTGGGACTGGTGGCGGGTGGGGAGGGGGCATGGAGGGTAGTTGAGGTGGAGATAGGTGGATGCAGATAGGGGATTATTGTGGTTGGTCAGTGGGAAAGGTGGAGCGGATAAGTGAGTAGGAAGATGGTCAGATTGGGGGTGGACGAATTTTGAAGCTGGTGAATTCAATTGGGCCGTGAGCTCTCACTGTGAAGTGTCAGGTGTTGTTCTTCCAATTTACGTTTGGCCTCACTCTGACAGTGGAGGAAGCCAAGAAAGGACATGTCACCAGGGCAGTGGGAGGGGGAAGTTACAGTGGATGGCAACCAGAAGGTCGGGTTGGTTGGCATGTGCAGAGTGCAGATGCTCTGCAAACCATTCCCCAAGTCTGTTTTTGGTCTTCCCGATACAGGGGAAACCACATCGAGAGCAACGGATACAACTTACCTGAGATCAGGGTAGGTGAAGTGCAGGTGAATCTCTGGCAGATCTGGAAGGAATGCTTGGACCCTTGGACAGAGGTGAGAAGGGAGGTGTAGGGGCAGGTGTTGCACCTCCTGCGGTTGCAGGGAAAGGTACCGGGGGTGGTGGAGGGATTGGTTGGGGGGTGTTTAATGGTCCCTGCGGAAAGCAGACAGGAGTGGGGGAGGAAATATCTTTTTGGTGGTGAGTCTGATTGGAGGTGACGGAAATGTTGAAGGATGATGCGTTGTATTTGAAGGTTGGTGGAGTGATATGTGAGAACCAAGGCTATGTAGTTTCGAAATTCTTTGAGTCTTTATGATGTTTCATTTTAAACTTGAGGCCACAGTTGATTAATCATTGATTCATATCCACAGCAGAAGAATTTCTGTAGGTACCTTCGAGTCTCGCTGAATGATAATTGTCTGACATAGCTTTTTCAGTGGGCAATGACATCAAAATTGAGAAAGATTGGAGAAAAAGAGGTTTCCACGTTCTTGTTGTAATCAGTTCAAATGTATTTCTTTGTCTGCCTTTACCGCTTAAAAGCTGCTGCCTCATATTAGAATCCCTACAGTGCGGAAACAGGCCCTTCGGCCCAACAAGTCCACACCGAACCTCAGAGTATCCCAACCACACCCATCCCCTTGTAACCCACCTAATCTACACCTCCCTGAACACTACGGGCAATTTAGCATGGCCAATCCACCTAACCTGCACATCTTTGGATTGTGGGGGAACCCGGAGCACCCAGAGGAAACCCACGCAGACATGGGGAGAATGTGCAAACTCCACACAGTCACCCGAGGCTAGAATCAAACTTGGGTCCCTGGTGCTGTGAGGCAGCAGTGCTAACCACTGAGCTACTGTGCCACCCGCACAGTTTGCTTGTGGATTCCAGTGTCTGGCTTCATTTTCTTATCACGATGGATGATCCTCAGATAACTTTCATCCCAATATGTAACTTGCAGAGAAGTGGAAATCAATTAAGGGATATGGATTCTGGTTTCATTTACTTTTATAACAATATTAACTTCAGCTCAGGATAATCCTTGTTTCCTGACATTTTCCTGTATAAAAGTATTTTTCCTTTTAAATAGTCACTTTATTCTATGAAGTCTGAAATATTAAAATCAGATGACGGAAGTTGAATATCACTATCTATATCTATGTTTATAATTATTATAACAAACTGAGGATTTAGACCATGGCACCTTACATTTGCTAAACTAGAAACCAAGGAATCATTTGATTTATTTAATTCAATTTTATTTAAAACAGTAAGTCACTCCAGAATAAAACACGTAAACTATTTTATTAAGGCTGGTTCATAGCAAAAACGGTTAATGGAGGACATAAAACTATCAGACAGTGATGCCAATTTCCTTAATGCATTCTGATCAATGCCAGTAAATTAGTAACACCATTTAGAGTACCTGTTGTTGTCATTGTGATGCACTAAAATTTAACGTACAGCCCATATACCCTCTAATGTATTCCCTTTAGTATTCCTTGGGTTCAGTTATTATACAATAATGGTGTAAAAATTAACAGTCACTTGACAGGAGTTACTGGCATCATTAAGCCTTATTGTAACAAGGTGATTCTGTGGCATCTTGTGGTCTTCTGATTTATTATTTTATTTTATTATTCTATTTGGTTACAGACTAGAAAAATCACAGAGTGTGAAAGGATTATTTTACTTCAGGGCGGCACGGTGGCTCAGTGGTTAGCACTGCAGCCTCACAGCACCAGGCACCCGGGTTTGATTCCACCCTCGGGTGACTGTCTGTGTGGAGTTTGCACATTCTCCCCGTGTATCCGTGGGTTTGCTCTGGTTTCCTCCCACAGTCCAAAGATGTGCAGGCTAGGTGGATTGGCCATGCTAAATTTCCCGTAGTGTTCAGGGAGGTGTGGTTTAGAGGGGGATGGGTCTGGGTGGGATGTTACAAGGGTCAGTGTGGACTTGTTGGGCCAAAGGGCCTGTTTCCACACTGTAGGGATTCTATACTTAAACATTTCATATTTAGTGGGAATGACGCATAAACAAGGAACTTTTTGTAAAATTGCCCATTTTACAATTCATCACCCTGAAGACATGAGAAAATGAAATTTTCTTGCAAGATATTAAACTTTTCTACTGTCCATTATTATCAGCCATGCATTCAACTGCCAAGACATTGGATTCCAAAACTCTCTCCCTAACATCCTCTCCCCTTTGACCACACTTTCCTCATCTAATACCCTCATAAATCTGCATCCATCCAGAACAGCCGTTAGTTCAGCATCGACTTTCTTGATCACATTTCTGTGAAGTGTTTTGGTGCACTTTTTCTATGTTAAATTAAGCATGCCATATTGGTGTTGCTAATGACTGATGAGGAAAGGACATTTCTGAACATGCCGAGTAATAGGTTTGTGTATATTTACTTCATAGCTTTAATTTGTACGTTTTCCCTTCAATTAAGATTAATTTTGGTTTCCAGTAATATACCTTAGACGTCCATATTTTGTGTTATAGCGTATAGGCGTGAAGCTAGAAAAGCACAGAAAGTCAGACAGCACCAGAGGCCCAGAAAAGGTTCAGGCCGAAACCTTCATCAGGACAACAGGATATAAAACTTTGTGAAAGTCCACCACTGTAAAATGCCTTATTTAATATCGTAACGAGCAACTTTCTCCTTCATGATGTCATACAAGCACGAGTGAAAAAGGCAGGAAAATAAAGAAAAAAGTTGAGAACAAGATTTTCCTAGGCTTTGAGCACATGGCAATGTCAGAAAATATGGAGAGAAAGGAAAAATAAGCTCCTGATTTTTGACCTTCCCCAATGATTATCTGCTCACTCATCTGAAATGGGACTAGTGCTTCGAAGGATGGCTTATGGTTTTGCTGACTGCGTGATGTTATACTTGAAGAAGACAGTACTTGGAACATTGTTGCCAATGGCAGCAATAAACAGGACCTCCAATGACTGCCATACAGCCTCCAGAGGGAGAAACAGCAGCTGAAGATGTTGGAGGAGAATGATCAGGCCCTGAATATATCTGACCCTCTATCACCAGCTATGGCTAGGGCAAACACAATGCAAGTGTAGATTAAGATGTGGTCTGAAATAACTCCAAGGCCAGTATCCTATCAGCAAGTCACCTGTTATTTACACATGGAAAGCCCTTTACACTAATCGAGCTCCCTGATAGCCAGCTGTCAAAATGACCAGAACCTCTGACACTCATTCTTTTTTCCCATTTCTATAGTGTTGTCTCAGTGAAAAAAACACCATTATGTAAGAACTTTATTCAATATTTCTACCATCAGGAAAATACCCTTGCAGCCAGCAAACTGGTAACAAGCAAAGTTTAATAAGAGTGATGAACCCTCCCATTCTTAGCTTTCAGCCAGGGTTCCCTGTTTGGACCAGATTAACAGCCCTAATCAGGGATCTCATATTCTATGAGGTCCACTTTGCTGACCTCGTTACAAGCACTACATCCTTTCCCCTATGAGTCTGAGGGGAACATAGGTCCATTCTTTTTTTATTTGGAGCTTGTCCTGGCATGTTTCAGCACCAGGTCAGGTTCCTCCAAATCTGCCTCTGAAACGGGTAGCCTATTAATGTACAGCAGCTTGCCTCTGGTGCCTGGAGCATCTCAGAAGACATTTGTTCTTTTGGTAAGGTTGCTAAGGTGTTGAGGTGGTGACAACCGCTACATTCATCATAGATTCCAAGGAATCTCCAAAGCTTGACAGAGAGGGAGAACCCACAGGTTATGGAACTGTCAGAAAAGCTGTCAAGGAGCCCAGTCCATTTTAGTCCTGTAATGTTTGCAAGTTTGCAGCTTTCGCGTGGTCCATGTGCTGAAATTTATATGTTGCTTAACCTGACTTCCTGTCGACCAATCTCTTACCCATGCAGGGCCATTCCTATGGTTCCTACACCAAGCTTCGTCCCCTGAAGTAAACTGCCTCTCTTGCTTAGCAGAACCTTGAGTCTGGCATTGACATTCCTGATGCCATTTCACCCTTGCCCCCCAGGTCTGGGAGGATCAGATTTAACCTGATGCAGATTCTTCTTCCCGTTAGCATCTCTGCTGGAGCTATCCCTGTATTTGCATGAGGGATGGTCTGATAATTAAATAGGAACCAAGACAGTTTGTATCTAGAAAAGCTATAGGCTGTTTCTTTAAGTCTGTCTTCAAAGTTTCGACTGCTTTTTCTGCCAGACCACTGGATGATGGATAATATTGAGGTGTCCTTACACGTTGAACACTATTCAACTTTAGGAAATATTCAAATTCCCTGCTGGCAAACAATGGCCCATTATCTGTCACCAGCAATTCTGGGGGTTATGTGTACTGCAAAAGACATCCACAGATTTTCTATTGTCACCCCCATGTTTGACAAATGAATTTATGCACATCCAATCATATTGAGTAGGTGTCCACAATAACTCAGAATACTGTGCCCATGAAAGGACCTGCAAAGTTGAGGTGTAACCAAGTCCAGGATTTACCTGGCTATTCCCACGAATGTGGGGAGGTATTTGGCAGTAGTTTTTGTCCTTGTTGGCACATCGAGCACTGCCCTAACAACATGGCTATGTCTGCATCCAATCCTGGCCAACAGACATAACGACATCTCAGAATTAGAGGAGGCTTGGGGTCGTAATATTTTTTAACTGAAACTGTCAACTCTTGAAAGGTTTTAGTGTCTGGGGTCTCAGGGAAAATTAGGCTCTTAATAGCCAAAAATGCTACAGGTCCACAAACTTTCAGGAGAATTATTCATTGCTTGTCATCTGCCCGAGTGTCATCTGCCGAGAAAATTTAACTCATTCTTTCCACATACTGGGCCCAACAGTTTTTGACTGCAGGATCGAATGAGTCAGGCTTCCCAAATAACAGCATAATGCCAGAAATGCTTACCCGAATTCCAAGATTACTGTTGCGAATGATTTTCTTCAAGAGTATGCTCTTCTCTCATTACGACTGAAATAACTCCACAGGGGCCAGTATCCTGTCAGCAAGGCCCCCTCTATTTACATGTGAAGAATCTTGACACTGATCCAGCTCCCTCAGAGCCAAATCTCGGAGTGAGCAGAATGTCCGACACTCCTGTTCTCACCTGTCAATCAGAGCTCCCTGACTGGACCAGATTAATAGACACAATCAGGGAACAGAATATCTACGTGATCCAAGTGGCTGGCCTCATTACAATCATTACAAGGCCCTTAACTTAAGGTCTAGAACAATAGACTGCACCAGCCAAGCATTACCTATGTCTCAGAAAGGCTGTTCAGCATCACTGTTACATGTTGTGCCCTTCATGACTGGAGCCAATGAGGTGGTGATAAGATCATAAGACCATAATGTCCTGGATGAAAATGAAGTGGGAAATTAAGAGCATCCTCTGCGGGTAAGAATGAACATATGCAAACACCCTTGTACTGTCAAGCTTGAGAGATCAGACCAGACTTTCTTGAGACCTGTTTCCAGGAAGGGAGAACAAAAACAGAAGTTGCTGCAAAAGCTCAGCAGGTCTGGCAGCATCTGTGAAGAAAAGAATCAGAGTTAACATTTCGCATCCGGTGACCCTTCCTCAGTCCTGAGGAAGGGTCACTGGGCCCAAAATGTTAGCTCTGATATTTTCTTCACAGGTGCTGCCAGACCTGCTGAGCTTTTCAAGCAACTTCTGTTTTTGTTCCTAATTTACAACATCCGCAGTTCTTTTGGTTTTTATCCAGGAAGAGAGTCGGATTTGGACTTCCTTTCATTGTTTTACTTCTTAATGGTTCTGTGGCAAATAGCCTCTGGGCACTGCACAGCACAAGGAGACCTGTCTATTTTTACATTCCTTGAACTTTTCTGTTGATGAATAAATGTTTTGTCATGCATATGATTCTATGCATGGTATCTTCTATTTATTGTACAAAAGATTCCGTACTTTTTAGGCCCTCCTGCTTGTTCCGGAAATGATACCAACCAGTCAGACAGGGCAGTGACAGGGTACTGCACTGAAGTTAGCTTTTAATGCTTCAGCCAGCATTTAGAATCCAAGTGTTGGGTAGAGCTTTCAGTTTTTCAATGTTTGTAAAGGCTGGTAAATTGAGCTGAAGTGCTTCAGCATCCTGTAACACAACATTTAACCTAAGAGAGGCAGCACTTTGTTTTGCTTCTCTCAGCAGGTACGAGGAGAATGGAGAAGTGAAGTTCCTATCGCACATTTCCCAGCCTTGAATGGTGAAAAACTCCCTTGTCCAACTGAGAGATAGAGTGCAACATTGGTTGCAGAGAAATGTGGAGTCATTACTGATCCTTTCCTCTCACCCACAGGGTGGATGTAAATATGGTTGAATTATGCAGGGCAGGCCCTATTACTATCGATGCACATTGGCTGCAACCTCAGTGTTGTCCACATTAAAGTGTAAAGCTTTTAACAGTCATCAACTGTTCAAAGACCCTTGACCTCTGATATTACCTGCAGTCAAGCAGACATTTACTTGCGAGAAGTGTGTAATTTAGTTGTCTATTACGACTTTCATTCTTGAGCTGTCTAAAAAGGACAGTCATATGTCAAATAGGTGCTATTTTATCAAGTCCAGCAGATACAAAGAGACTAGAACATATATTAGAAGACCATACATTGACTCTTGTACTACAGATAAGTTAGTGATTTTCTTTCCTCATGGCAAGTCTAACTTCTTGAAACTTAAGGCCCAACTAGGAGTAATCATCGTAATCATGGTCCCACTAATTCAGTAATGCCACCCATCTGGCTTGAATTTGTCTCGACATGACATATATTGCCCAAGAATGTGCATTAGAAATGATCACCTCAAGCTGTTATTACATTGTGCACACTCATTGCTACCTTGTCATATCAGTTAAGCAAGTGTCATCAGACAAATACAATTAAAAGTAGCACCAGAAATTTGTATTTCACAAAACATGTTTACAGCTAGAACCAGAAAACAATAATTCAGAGCTGCCACATTGGCACATGAAGTGTACTAATGCAAATATAGTCATTCTTCCATATCCACGAGGGTTCCATTCCTGGGACCCCACCTGGCAAATAATGAAACTCGCGAATGTGGAGCTCATTTAATAGTAAGTTAAAAATTGCAGATATGCCAATTTTTGCCAACGGACGTTGATTTTTGTTGTTACTTATATTTTTGGCCCGGACAGGCGATTCAAAATTTGTGATTGTGTGGATATGAAGGATTTATTGTATGTGGTCTGTGATGTGGATGAGAGACACTTCTTTGGCTGTGAATAAATTATTATGGTGGCTGGCTGACAGCTTCTGCTTCCCACTCTCGGATGAAAACTTTGGTTGTGCAACGCACATTTACATGAAGATGACGTATCATGGAACTCCTTAGCCCGGCATGACAATAACTGCCTTGACAGACCCCATGTTACACTATATGGAGACAAGAAACCTCATTGTGATGGATGTGAGGACTCAGGCATTCCTTCAAAAAAATTGATTAACTTTCTGACATTTCGCAAATAAAACTCTGACTTTTGCTCAGAAGGAATGAGCGGCCATCAAATCCTGCTGGTTTTTAAGGTCACAGTTCTCCATTTTATGCCAATGGCCCATATTAAGGAGCACCTGGAATCCTGTATATCATCTCACAATCCTCGACTCCTGTATGCTTTTAGCATGTAACTTATGCCATTTTCTTCCAATCACAGCTCTTCATATCGTTCCTCATGATGAGGAAGGACAATCTACCTGGGCAGTGGAATTCTCCACCATCACTGGCCTCACCCTAGTGCAGAGCATTAACACTGCAACCACATTGACTGGATAGCACCCTTTCAGTAACGTGCAGAATTCATCAACAGAACCATAGAATCCTTACAGTGTGGAAGAAGGCCATTCAGCCCATTGAGTCCATGCTGACCATCTGAAGACCATCCCGACCACACCCAGCCCCGACGCTATCCCTATAACCCCACATGTTACCATGGCCAACCCACCTATACTGCACATCCCTGGACACTACAGGGCAATTTAGCATAGCCAATCCACCTAACCTGGCCATCTTTGGACTGTGGGAGGAAACCGGACCAACTGGAGGAATGCCACACAGACATAGGGAGAATGTGCACACTCCACTGAGACAGTTGCCCGAGGTTGGAATCAAACCTGGGTCCCCGGTATTATGACACAGCAGTGCTAACCACTGAGTCACCGTACCATACAGAACAGGCTTCTGCTTGATCAATACTTATCTTACATGTGACCATTGATGCCAAATCATGCACATCTGCACAAAATGACCTGATAGCTGCCAAAACTCTCATATACTAGAAAATACACAAGGTCCTGCATCCTTTCCACATTCTTTAGGCCATAAGGGTTGGCCTCTTTGAGAGAAGTGATATGGTCTTCGCATGTGGCTCATGTCTCCTTTATAAAACCCTCAGAATGTTGTGGAATAAATATAAAATGTTGCTCATGCCTCCATCAAAGTCATAATGGAATAGGCCGTAGGTCTTCTGGGTTTACCCCGCAGCAAAAACCACAAGGAGAGAAGCCGTAGCTCCTGGGACAGCAGCAAACATAATTCTCTGTGAAAGCTCATTATTATTCCAAAGCTAACATTTTAAAATGAATCAAAATCATTCAAACTTACATTTACAATGTTTATGTGCTTTGGAGAATGCAATATAATGGTCTAAAGATTTTTGCTCATTGATAGAATGATGCCTCTTAACAGGCACATCAGCGATGGAGTTTAACAAAACAATCCTTCAAACATCTGCTGCCAGACCTGCTGAGCTTTTCCTGTAACTTTTGTTTTGATTCCTTCAAACATTACTGATGTATCTTCATGTTGCCAGGGTATAGAATATATTGATTAAGAGAAGCACCATTACCTTCATCAAATCAAAATAATCTACATGGTATTTCCAAGAATTGCAAAGGCTGTCCCTCAAAGCTCCCAGACTAGACTAAAATAATTAGTGTAATCAGAAAATGATGAATCTCAGAGAATCCATAGAAAACAAAAAGGAAGATTTGCATACATATAGCACTTTCTGGGACTACCTCATGACTCAAATGCTTCACAGCCAACAGAATGTTTTTAAAGTGCTTTCACTGCTTTAACATAGAAAGCAAGGCAATTAATATGTACGCAAAATTCCATAAACAGCAATGTCTATCCCTCAATTGACATCATACAGACATTAGGCCGGACACTAGGGCCTGAGATTTTGCTCCTGATAGGGAACACAGAATTTTTTCCCTTCCAGTCGGGGAACACTTCAATGGTCAATGACATTCATTCTCCAAACTTCAGGTAATCATTCTCCAAAGTGGCCTTCAAGGTACACGACAACACAGAATCACTGAGCAGAAACTCATAGCCAAGTTCTACACTCACGAGAATGGCCTCGAACATGATCTTGGGTTCATGTAATCCCACCATATCCTACTGTGCTTGTAAAATCTTCCCTACTGTTCAGTTTTGACACCATTACATTGATTATGTGTGATTATTTCTTTGCCTTATTTAGTTTGTACAGCTTTTGATTATTTGTTACTTTTGTTAGACCTTCCCCATTCGACTCTGATACCTACTCATGTTATTCCAACTGGTTTGTCATTAGCACCATCTTACTTTTGATTATTTGTAATTATTGCTCTGCCTTAATTAATCAATTCATAGGTCATCCTTTCACGTGTTATTCAGCTGTCAACACTTCACTCGCATTGCATGTACTAATCTGTTGACACTCCTAATTACCTGGAATTACCTTGTAATTATCTCTCCACCTTCTATTCTGCGCCTGTGCACCTCTCTCCACTTCACCTAACCAAGGATCAGTGTTCTATAAACTTGTGATTTTAAATAAACCTGTTGGACTATAACCTGGTGCCATGTGATTTCAGAATTGGGAATGATTGAGGCACCTGAAACCTGATTTAGGAGGAAATACTCCAGAGAGTCAGATTGTTTTCAGCAGACCCTTCTCTGCGAGAGTTCAGGGTTTGAAGACAGTCATAAAACACGCTGCCTTTAGAGGCAAGCTGTGGGAAATGCATGTCTTTGTGCTCCTGTAATTTTTCCCAACTTCAAAACAAACAGCAAAACAATTAACGAAAACAGAAACTGTTCAGGATTTCTAGCATCTGCAGTTCTTCAGCTTTTTTTTGTTCAGTGAACAAAACAATAAAACAGTCCTGCTCCCATCACGCTTCAAACCCCATTATGTGACTATTCATTTCTGATGCTGTATCCAAGCCATTCCATGCTATGCCACTCCATTACTCCTCTTGTTCTCCATGCCAATCTATGCCCATCCACCCAGCCCTAAGGCCTTTTCAGCTCCTATATTTGCAACTAATCATTCGGAATTCCAAAGAATTGTTGCTGGATTCAAAAAAGTTAACTCCCTTTCTCTCTCCATTGATGCTGCAAGATCTGTTGAGTTTCCCTAGCAATTTCTGTATTTATTTTACTTCAGATTTACAGCACCATAGTATTTTGCTTTTAGTTAAGTGAAAAGTGACACAGTTATCAGATAAAAACATGGATACAAAGATTAAAAGGCACTGAGAAAGGATGGAAGTAAGATCTGTCTCTGATATCATGCAGCCTCAACATGTTTGAAGATTTTTCATTCCAAAATGAAGTGTCTGAAAACGTGATGTCAGAATAAAACAGCTCTGATGGCTTCTGTAATCAAATAGTTAGAGGCTTCTCTGACAGGTCAACCGAGAAAAAATGATACAAGAAAGGAGCAAAACTTTGCTTTTATATTTTTCGTTTTGCTTTGCTTATCCACGTCTAGCTCCACTGTTTGTAAACTGCCCAGTGGCAACACCATGTGGGGGAGTTGATTCACCCAGGTTTCCCATGATTGTTCTTGTCCTCTTACCATCCAACCTATTTCTGAAGGTTGGTGAAATTCATCCAGTTATTTAAAACAAATAGAGAGGCCATTTGTCCCAAACTAGCTTCCTACCCTAATCTAGCAAATTTCATCAGTACCTTATTCTTCCGTTTCTTCCTTATCTAATCCCCTCTTAAATGCATCTATGCTATTCACCTCAACTACTCCTGGTGGTAGTCTGTTCTGTACTCTAACTATTCTGAAGTGTCTGAATTGCTATTGGATTTATCCATGGCTTTCTTACAATTATGATTCTTAACTCTGGATAACCTACAAGTAGACTTGTAGAAGCACTGGTTTATAAAGCCAAAGCAGCCGGCTCAATTGCCAGCAAATTTATACATTGCTTCTCTCACTCCCCTATCATAACCAGAATTGCTAACCTATTTAGCTGAATCCAATATGGTAGAAAACTAATATATGACTTTGCTGTGATGTGCATGACTGTCTCAATTAGAGTGCACAAATCATTTTGCTTACAGCTTTTAAAAGAAGACAATTATCTCAGACCTTCAGGAAACTTAAAAGGAATTTGATGGATCTGCAGCAGTTAAGAAAATCCTGACTCAATTGCCAATGACTAATCAGTGACACTGAAGATAAATTTAATCTGACAATGCATGCTACTCAAAACTCCCTGAGGAAGCTCCTATCCTTCCCATCAAATATGATGACTTGGAAAATCAGTCTTAAATAAAATATTCCCATCAGTACAATCTCAGAGGAATTTGATCAGACAATATTAGAAATGCATTCAAAGTTTAACATTTTAATGCACAGATTAAAGTTCTGGTCTGAGCACAAATCTGTTCTCGTTGTTTCTCGCTCTCACAGGTCGTGTTGACCAAACAACTTCATTGAACATTTGCAAAGCTACTTTCGTTGTCCTTTGAGATTAAAGTTTTAATCTTTTTAAACTACCTGAGTATTTGCAAACTTTCAACCAATAAGTGTGCTTGTACCAAAAACAGATTGTAAAAATAAGTTCTGCCTCAAAACATAATATATTTTTATTTAGAGGCGTCAGTTGTAATGTCCTGGAAAAATAGATTTTCATGTTCAGTTCTGAAAATGTATTTTTTAAAAAAGGTGAGAAACACTTGACTTCTGAGAAACCATATGATTTCAGGTAAATGACTAGCAAGCACCCCCAACTCCCACACAGATAATTGTTAGCTGTTTGCAAAGTTATTTGCTGACTTGAGGTTCATTCAGACAGAAAAGGTCCAAAGCAGCAGAATTGTTGTCAGTTCAGCAGTCTTCAAAACAATCGCAACAGAAAGCCTACAGTGTGGAAGCAGGCCATTTGGCCCATCATGTCCATAGAGCTTCCTACCAAGACCCACAAACATCCCCTGTAACTCTGCACTTACCATGGCTAATCCACTGAGCCTGTGCAGCCCCAGACACAATGGGTAAATTAGTTTGGCCGATCTACCTAATCCGCACATCTTTAGGCTGTGGGAGGAAACAGGAGAACCCAGAGGAAACCCACACAGTCATGGGGAGAATGTGCAAACTCCACACAGACAGTCGCCTGAAGACGGAATTGAGCCAAGGTTCCAGGAACTGAGAGGCAGCAGTGCTAACCACTGAGCCACCATCAGATATGCTGACTTGTGTAATAGAAAACTCTCGTAGTGGAAAGCTGTGGAAGTGATAGAGAGGAAGATGTGTTACAAGATTATTTGAGACGTGAGTTGAAGAAACCCATGTATGGCAGCAATAGTGATTTGAGTTAGTAGCTATTTTAAAAGTCTCAGGGAGATTTATTGATGAGAATTGCATGAAGTGCATACTGGGTAGGGCTGAGCAAAAGTCCCCTTATTCTGAAATACTGGTCCAAAATCCAGGACTTTGCAAATAACTTTCAAAATTTAAAGAAAAGGCAGCGGGGCTATACTCCAGGAAAATTACACAGACAGAGAAAGCTGCTTGGAACCATTGTTCAGCCTGAAAAACCAATTCACACCTCAATTTTAAAAGAACAATTAACCAGATTTAAGAAACAAACTTAACCCAGACATTGTGGAGATAGCAAGAACTACAGATGCTGGAGTCAGAGATAACACTGTGGAACTGGAGGAGCACAGCAGGCCAGGCAGCATCAGAGGAGCAGGAAAGTTGACGATTCAGGCCGGGACCCTTCTTCAGAATTAGGAAGGAGCAAGGGAGCTCAGTGGTTAGGACTGTATTCACCCTCAACAACTTCTCTTTCAATTCCTCCCACTTCCTACAGACAAAGGGGGTGGTCATGGGTACCCGCATGGGCCCAAGCTATGCCTGCCTCTTTGTAGGTTATGTGGAACAATCCCTCTTCCAGACCTACACTGGCCCTAAACCCCACCTCTTCCTCCGTTACATTGATGACTGTATCGGCGCCGCCTTGTGCTCCCACGAGGAGCTCGAACAGTTCATCCACTTCACCAACACCTTCCACCCCAACCTGACGTTCACCTGGACCATCTCCAACACTTTTGTCTCCTTCCTGGACCTCTCTGTCTCCATCTCGGGTAACCACCTAGAAACCGATGTCCATTTCAAACCCACTGACTCCCACAGCTACCTGGAATACACCTCCTCCCACCCACCTTCCTGCAAAAATGCCATCCCCTATTCCCAATTCCTTCGCCTCCACCGCATCTGCTCCCAGGATGAGACATTCCACTCCCATACATCTCAGATGTCCTCATTCTTCAAGGACCGCAACTTCGCCCCCACAGTGGTCGAGAACACCCTCGACCGTGTCTACCGCATTTCCCGTAACTCATCACTCACACCCCGTCCCCGCAATAATAACCAAAAAAGAATTCCCCTCGTCCTCATGTACCACCCCACCAACCTCCGGATCCAACGCATCATCCTCCGACACTTCCGCCACTTGCAATCTGACTCCACCACCAAAGACATTTTTCCCTCCCCACCCTTATCTGCTTTCCAGAGGGACCACTCCCTCCGCGACTCCCTTGCCCGCTCCACACTCCCCTCCAGCCCCACCACACCCGGCACTTTTCCCTGCAAACGCAGGAAGTGCTACACCTGCCCCCACACCTCCTCCATCACGCCAATCCCAGGCCCCATGAAGACTTTCCACATCAGGCAGATGTTCACCTGCACATCTGCCAATGTCGTATACTGCATCTGCTGTACCCGTTGTGGCTTCCTCTACATCGGGGAAACCAAGCGGAGGCTTGGGGACTGCTTTGCAGAACCTGGTGAAATCCACAATTAGGCGATTTGGCTGTAGGCTCCCGAGGCAGAATATGAGGTGCTGCTCCTCCAATTTGAGGATGATGTCGTTGTGTCACTGGAGGAGGCTCAGGATGGACATGTCACCCGGGGAGTGGGAAGGGGAGTTGAAATGGTTCGCGAGCAGAAGGTGTTGTCGTTTGTTATGAGCAGAGTGCAGGTGCTCTACAGAGCTGTCTCCGAACCTTCGCTTGGTCCCGCCGATGTAGAGGAGGCCACATCGGGAGCAGCGAATGCAGTCGACCAAGTTGATGGATGTGCAGTTGAACCCCTGTCTGATGTGAAAGGTTTGTTTTGTGCCTTGAATGGAGATGAGCGGAGGTGGTGTAGGGGCAGGTGTAGCACGTCCTGTGCTGCAGGGAAATGTGCGGGGGGTGGTGGGGCTGGTGGGGAGTGTGGAATGGATGAGGGAGTCGCAGACAGAGTGGTCCCTACGAAGGGCAGACAGGGGTGGAGACCCCACAACAAAAGATATATTTCCCTCCCCACCTCTGTGTTTAACCTGTGTTTAATTTAATAGTGTATTTAAGTACTGTCCTCTGTAGAACTGATAGTGTTGATTCCACTGCTTTGTATTTGCCTTTTATTTCTTGTAATATACTCACTCTTTGTATTTAATAAACACAGAAATTCTTTTGCCCTGAAACTCTTGTCTACTGCCTTCTTCACTTCACTTCCCAAATAAGCCCAGGGTCAGAACCAGTTATCTGGGGCTGATTTGAACCACCTAAAAAATCAGCAAATTACTGATCACAAACCAGAAAATGTACAATACAGAACTTTGCAGAAAACAAAACTACTTATAAAATGCTAGTGCGGCCTCACTTGGAATATTGTGTACAGTTCTGGTTGCCCCATTACAGGAAGGATGTGGAAGCATTGGAAAAGGTGCAGAGGAGATTTACCAGGATGTTGCCTGGTCTGGAGCGAAGGTCTTATGAGGAAAGGCTGAGGGACTTGGGTCTGTTCTCATTGGAGAGAAGAAGGCTAAGAGGGGATTTAATAGAGACCTACAAAATGATCAGAGGATTAGATAGGGTGGACAGTGAGAGTCTTTTTCCTCGGATGATGACGTCGGCTAGTACGAGGGGGCATAGCTGCAAATTGAGGGGTGACAGATTTAAGACAGATGTCAGAGGCAGGTTCTTTACTCAGAGGGTGGTAAGGGCGTGGAATGCCCTGCCTGCCAATGTAGTTAACTCAGCCACATTAGGGGCATTTAAATAGTCCTTGGATAAGCTTATGGATGATGATGGGATAGGGTAGGGGGATGGGCTTAGATTAGTTCACAGGCCTGCGCAACATCAAGGGCCAAAGGGCCTGTTCTGCGCTGTATTGTTCTATGTTCTATGTTCTATAACCATACCACTGGATGAGAAACTAACTCGAATACCACAGTAATAATCTTTCATTCAGGAATGACCATCTGTGAGGTTATTTTTGGGGTTAACAGGACTGAATCTTTCTTCCTGATATTTGTATTGAGTTTGCTTCATACAGTTCTTACATAATGTAATATAGTTCAAGTTTTGTGTTTTACCTCAGACTTTTAATGTTCTTTTGTCAAAAGTAATTCAGCAGCCTCTTCTGAATTTTTCAGTGTTTGACTTCCGTAGAAAATTCAAATAAATAAAAAACTCATGGCCTAGTAAAGCAAGCATCGTTCTGAAGTGGTGAGAGACTAAAGATTTGACTCTTGTTGTAATCCCTATAAAGATCAGCAGCTCATCAAAATATGTACATATTACTGCGTGATCAAAAATGAAATTATAGGACAGAATTTCACTTCTTAAATTTTTTTTGTTCAAAGTAAACAAAAGTCAACATAAAGGACATATGTTAATTAATAGGAAACTAACAGACCAAGTGAATAAAATGTACCTACCCATTAACAAACACAATGGAGTACTTTACAATTGTATCAGAGAGAATAGGTACTGCAGATGCTGGAGAATCCGAGACAACAAGGTGTAGAGCTGGATGAACACAGCAGGCCAAGGAGCAGGAAAGCTTGACGTTTCGGGCCTAGACCCTTCATCAGAAATGGGGGAGGGGAAGAGGGTTCTGAAATAAATAGGGAGAGAGGGGGAGGCGGATAGAAGATGGATAGAGGAGAGGATAGGTGGAGAGGAGACAGACA
>JAHRHZ010000039.1:16952993-17049517 GCA_024137785.1 Ginglymostoma cirratum
CTGGGTGACAGCAAATCAGCATCTGGTTTTACATCCAACCTATGAAATTACTGTAGAACAGTTTCATCCCCTGAGATTTGTTTTACACCATATTATTTAATAATATCCACCCAACATATGTCCTTTATGTGTCTCAGAACAAATCCAGTTGCGTTCACTTGATACTTTAAACTTGTCATTTTCACCAAGCCCACTGAGTTCTCAACAGCAAATGTCACTCTTTGTTCTCCAGCCTCTTAAATTTAAGATGTTTATCCTCAGCTTCAAATCTCTCTCGGATCTTGCTGCATCCTATCTCAACCTAATCCTGCCTGCATCTATGGCGTTATTTGACACTCTGATCTTGACTTTTTATGTGTTTTCTACCTATGGCTCCATCATAAGAGAACCCTAGTCTCCAGTGCTGGAGATTGTTCCCTCACAGGCAACCATCTCTTAACATTTTTATTTTTTGTAAAAAAAAAATCTGCTAAAAATAAATCTTAAATTGTTATCTTCATTCGTGTAGCTTCATTTCATCTTCAATGACTTTCCCTATCTGCTTCCACATGTGAAGTGGTTGAGATTTTATTTAAGGTGTTATGTAAATGCATAATTTCTATTATTTCTGTGATGACAATTGAATAGGTAGGAGTAATATCCCACAGTCATTGTATTGAGGAGCTCACCACTTATTGCAACGTGTCAGTGGCTATGTTAGTACGTTTATTCTCAGGAAAATTTAGCATTGCTAGAATAGGAACAGTCAACTTGAAGTGGGGGAAATTACTAATTAACTTTCTCATGGAAAAGCAACGGCGATAAACTCAAGCGCTATCCACTGTCTATAGTTTGAATTTGGGAGGTTGACTTTGCGAATTCTCAGCTCATCTTTTGCGTCAGTCATTTGCATCTATGAAGCAGCAAGGTCAACAATGTAACAGGGACTTTCTGGAAGATGTATCCAATTGTTCATTCCAAAGACAAACCATGTATCAAAGTAAATCCGAATGAGACATGACACTGGGATGTAAGTAAGCTATAACTATTGAAATCAATCTGTATCAACTTTAAGAAGCGAGTGATCACCCTTTCTGGTGATAAAAGTGATTGATCCCATAACAGGACTGGGTGGCAGCACATGAAACTCACTGATAGTCCTGCTGTATCCTCGGCAGGCTAGTATTCCTCTGCAAGTTGCTGCCCTTTCTCGTTGCTGCGCAGGAAGCATACATTTGATGGTTAATGACCTGTGAAAAGCAGCATCTGCTGAATTCAAACCCTGCCCAATCCTTGGCTAATGCTGTCACAGAGATTTCTGAGCCAGCCTGGGGAACTGGTGTCCTGGAAATCAAAGATAATACCAGCAGTTATTGCTGCTGACAAGGCCCAGTGGGACGGAGACCATCTCACATCAATGGCTGATTGCTGTCTTGCTGAAGGGCTGACTGTATATGTAAAGCTCCTTTGACAGTGCCTGAAATGACATTGTTTCTCTGCTTTGTGGCAGCTAGTAGTGAGATCAGTACTATCTCTGACAATCATGCCTTAGACAATATACCTGTACTGCTTCGTCCCAAACCTCCTTCCCCACACACACCCAAATTTCCCAACCGCTCCTCTGTTTCCTCTGCAGGTTGCTCATGACTAACAAGGACTTGGGGATTGACAATTGGAGAGTTAAGGATAACGGCAGTACAATGACACTGCTGTTTCACGGTGCCAGGGATCCAGGTTCAATTCTAATCTTGGGTGACTGTATGTGGAGTTTGCACATTTTCTGCATGCGTTTGCTCTGGGTGCCTGGTTTCCTTCCACAGTTCAAAAAAAATGTGTGGAGTAGGTGGATTAGCCATGGAAAATGTGGGGTTATGAGTCTGAGTTGGATGCTGTATAGAAGGTCAATGCAAACTCGATGGGCTGAACATCCTCTGTCTGATTCTATGACAATATTAATACTTTCCTTACATGGGGCTGATGGTTGTGAAAATTTTTGCTTTCAGACAATAACAGTGCTCTAGATAATGAAGCTGTTAAGAATAAACAGCCAAAGAAGTTAAGCATCGTGGTCAAAAGAGTCAAAAACATTTGCAGACTGCTTCAGGTGAGGCAGCATAGCAGTAAAGACTCTTTGAGACATAAAGTTTGGCCATAACCTACATCATGATCAACATTGATTGCAAGAGAGGACTGATCAGAGGGAATAGGCTTTTTCAGCTCAAATCTTGAGACACAAATAATGACGAGTTGACAGCACAAAACATTGTTAATGGGTCAATCAACAAAAGACACAGTTGTGAATTGAATTATATGGTAACTCTTACAGTAAAGTTTTGTCCCAGATGGGGGCAGATATCCCAGTCCGAAACATTCACAGCTCCCAGTGTAATATTACGACTTGCGGCCTGGGCTGGAATGCTGTTGATAAATCTCCTGTGAAACCCAGCTCATAGTCTCCCAAGCTTAACCACACCATTATTTTTAAGGACCTGAATGGATGACAAATTCAGCACCTATTAAATTCAATGCAGAAAGTTAGGGTTTCATTAGGAGCTAATAATTACTAATTCAATGGCAACCATATTTGCCAGACCACAACAAAAACTTTTTAAATTATTGAATCTCATTCCGGCAGGGTTGCAAATACTTCTTTGAGATGTTAATTACAATGTTTCATTTACTTTTTCTAGAATCATATCTTCATAGAACGGTCTCTTTGAGTAAGCAAGGAAAGACATGGATATGGGAAGTCCTGAGATTTCCAGAAGGCACTTGACAAGATGCCACGTAGAAGGTTACACACTTTATCAATATGTTTGTGAACAAATCATTGACAAATTTTCTGACACAAGGATAGGTGGTAAAGTAAGTTGTGAAGAGGACAAAAGGGATTTGCAAAGGAATATATATATATATGTGCACATAGGTTAAGTGCACGAGTGAGTAAAAATTTGGCAAGTAGAGTATGAGGGAGGGGGTGGGGACATGAATTTGCATAGGAAAACAGCATATTATTTAAGTGGAGATAAACTACCAATCTTATTAGGCAAAGGTTTCTGGGGGGCTTCTGCAATATGAATCACAAATGATTGGTATGCAGCTATAACTGTGTTTACTTTTTATTAATTCAAGGGATGTGGATTTCAATGGCTGGGCCATCATTTATTGCCAAGATGATAGTGAGCGGTCTACTTTAAGCACTGTCTCCATTTAGAGGAAGTACACCCAAAATGCAGTTAGGCAGTGTTTTACCTCACAGGCAAAGAATGAACCGTGATGTATTTCTGAATCAGGATGATGTGGACTTGCATATGTGATCTTCTCAAACATCTGCTGCCCTTGTCCTTCTGGATGGCAGTGGGTTTGCATGTGCTGTCTAAGGATCTTTGGTGAATTTCTGCCATGCATCTTGTGGAGAGTAAACACTGCTGCTACTAAGCGTCTGTGGTGCAGGGAATGACTGCTTGTGGATGTGGTGCCAATCAGGTGGACTGCTTTGTTCTGAATGGTTTCAAGCTTCTTGAGAGTTGTTGGAGCCGCACTCATCCAGGCAAATGGGGAGTATTCCATCACACTGTTGACTTGTACCTTCTGGATAGTGGACAGGGGGAGCCAGAAAGTGAATTACTCACTGCAACATTCCTCTGGTCTGCTCTCGCAGCTACAGCATTTATAGGCCAGGTCCAGTTCAGTTTCTAGCCAATGTCAATTGCTGGGATATTGATATTGAGAGATTCAATAATCACATTACCCTTGAATCTTAAAAGGTTATGGTTAGATTCTCTTTTGTAGGAGATGGTTATTGTCTGTTATTTGTGTGGCACAAATGTGGCTTGCTACTTGTCAGCCCAAGCCAGAATATTGTGTAGGTCTTGTTACATTTGGATGTAAACTGTTCCAGACACACAAAATGTGTTTTGTGCAAAAGGTAGAGTGAATGACACTTCTGATCATATGATGGGAAGGTCATTGATGAACAGCTCAAGATGGTTTAACCTAGGACACTACACTGAGGAACTCATGCAGAGATGACCTGGAGATGACCTTCAACAACTACAATGATTTTTTTTGTGCCAAAAGTGACTCCTACCAGTGGAGAGATTGCCCCTTAATTGCATTTGACTCTAATTTTCCTAAAACTCCTTGATGTCTCACTGGGTAAAATGAGGCTTCGTTATCATGGGCAGTCACTCTCACCTCACATCTGGAATTCAGCAGGAGCCCTGTCAGAACCCAAACTGAGCATCACTGAGCAGTTTATTGCCAACCAAGTGCTTCTTGATAGCAAAGTTTATAATCTCTTCTGTCACTTTACTCATGACCAAGAGTAGACTGATGGGGAAGTAATTATCTGGATTAGGTTTGTTCAGCTTCTTGTTTACAGGCAATTTTCCACATTGTCTGGTCAATGTTAACATTGTAGCTGCACTGGAACAGATTGACCAGAAGAACAGTAAATTCAGGAGCATAGGTCATCAGTACTATTGCTGGAATGTTGTCAGGGCCCATAACACTTCAGTATTAAGTGTCCCCAGCAGCTTTTTGATATCATATGGTTTGAATAGAATTGGCTGATGGCTGACATCTGTGATGCCAGTGACGTCTGAAGAAGGATTTGAGATGAAAATGAAACATTGTCATTTATTGCAATGGGAATGGAACATAAAATCAGGATATTTTGTTCCAAATATGTTTGTTAGATAGAGCAATGGTGAGACCATTTCTGAAGACCTCTGTACAATTTGGATCTCTTCATCTATAAAAAGACAAAATTGAATCAGAAGCAGATCAGAGGGTGTTCACTCAGTTGATATTTGAGATCTCACAAGGAATGTTTGGACAGGTCGGCCCTTGGAGTTTAGTAGAATGAGAGGTGATCTTATTAAATCCAGTGAGATGTTGAAGGGAGTTAACAGGTTAGATGTTAAAGATTATAGATCATAGTTTATAGAATGTGTTTAGATCATAGAATCCTTACAGTGTGGAAACAGGCCATTAAGCCCAACAAGTCCACACTGCCCCTCCGAAGAGCATCCCACCCAGACCCATTCCCCCAATTTCCCATGTCTAACCCACCCAACCTAAATATCCCTGGACACTATGGACAATTTAGCATGGCCAATCTACCTAACCTATATATCTTTGGACTGTGGGAGGAAACCAGAGCACACAGAGCAAAGCCATGCAGACATGGGGAGAATGTTAAATGGTTGTTTCTTTTTGTTGGGGGTGGTGGTGACTGAAACCCAGGTCTAAATAAGAATTATATTAGACACAAAAAGTTCTGCGTATTTTTTCTCAGCCCCTGTATAACAAGTGGGCGGTGGTGAGAAATTTGACAGAATGCAGTGAGAATGAGAAAATTAGATTCCCAGCATTGAGAGAAGACATCCTCTCTCCTCGCAGGTGTTGCCAGACATGCTGACCTTCTGCAGCAGTCTCTGAGCTATTTTTTGATGAAAAGAAAACATTCAATTTTCCTCCTACAATTTCAATTGCTATTTCAAACTTTTGCTCGTAAGAGATGAGAATCTTATTTCCATGCATTATTAATTAATCACCCTCCATGTCTACACAGCTTGCAGTTCTCTGAGACACAAGTGAGAAACTAATTGGTGCCAATGCCTAGATTGAAACCCAGAGCAGTTTCCTGGTGGATGCTTTTCACTGGATGTTCCTCCCTGCTAACCTTCATTCACCAACATCTCACGCGTACACACCGCAGGCAGTGACAGCTTCCAACTTCCATCTACACAGATTAGCATCAGCAAAACACCAGTTACATCACATCATCACGCCTGACCTCAGACTAACTCAGAAGACTCTTCAGCACTTGACTACTGCACTTTGGATCTCACTGATAGCTTACATTCAATGCACAGGATGCATTTCAACGGTCTACATTTACTTCCTTAATGCTCACCCTCTTTGCATGGAGACACTCTGCATTCCTCACTCACATATCTGCTTTGTCTTGCCTTTTAGTGCAGAGAAAACGTCAGGCAGCTTGCCATAGTTGACAGCAGTCTATGCTGCTGAAAGGCACCATCTCACATCAATGTCAGGCAAGTACATATGCCAGCAGTTTACACAGCAAACACACTGCCAAATGGCTATGTGTGTGGGACTAGCGTAAATTTGGAGTTGTCTTTTGTCAGTGCAGACTTGAAGGTCATCTTCTGTAATCTATTATTCTATGATTCTTTAACTAAAGATGACCATTCTTTAGGTGAGTGAAGGGGGAGTTCTGGTCATTTTGGATGACTGATCACAGTCAATCAAGTGCATTGTTCAATCTCAGTCCAGGAGGTCAGCCATGGTCAGATCTGGTATTGGAACAGTAAAACTAAGGTGGGTTATCAGGTTGCAGTCTGTGCTGGATTGTGGAAAGTGGGAAAGGCAGGTGCAGACGTTGGAACCATTATGATGTGATGCAGTGAGAGTAATGACTGCAAAGGAGGATAACTTCAAATGTAAGATGGGGACTTTTATAACATGAGATTGCACAGGCTCTTCCCAAGATTGCAAGAAACTACAGAGAGTTGTGAACATAGCCCAGTCCATTACGTAAACCGGCCTTCCATCCATTGCCTCCATCTTTACTTCCTGCTGCCTCAGGAAAGCAATCAACATAATCAAAGACCCCTCTCAGCCCAGTTTTACAATCTCCCCCCTCCTCCATCCGGCAGAAGGGATAAAAGTTTATATAGACAAAAAAATAGATTAAGAACAGCTTCTTCCCTGCTGTTATTAGACTTCTGAATGGACCACTCAAATTTTAAATTTCACGTTAATCTCACTCTTTGTGCACCTTCTCTGCAGCCGTAACATTGTATTCTTCGCTCTGTTCTATTACCTAATTTGTATGGTGTGATCTGCCTGTACTGAATGCAAAACAAAACTTTTCACTGTGCCTCAGTACATGCCACAATAATAAATCAAATCAATTCAAATCTGATTCAGAATGACACAAAAGGGCCTATTGTAATATTCTGCAAGTGCTGTTGTTGCTTACCTTCATGTTCTGTCTGTCTGGGACCCTGTCTCCCACACCTCCCTCTCCTGTTGCCACCATTCAGCTTGTTGCTCTGTATGTCTGGAACCCTGCTCTCATGCACCAATAAGTTAGCTTAAACACTTCCCCATGGCATGAGCAAATCACTACGGATGACATGGTTTCCAGCCATGTTAAAGAGCAAGAGATAACACAGTGTGGAGCTGGATGAACACAGCAGGCCAAGCAGCATCAGAGGAGCAGGGAGGCTGACGTTTCCCACCTAGACCCTTCTTCAGAAAATTCCACCATCTCTCGAGCCTAACATTCTTCACATAACCTCCGATTTCAATGTTCGTTTGGCATGGCACAGAAAGAGATTACAGGTCAGTTTGCTCGTGTATTTCCGAGCTCTGTGAAATCTCCTTGTGGAACTTTGTTCCTGTTTGAACTAATGTTGTTGGTACACATAGCGACCATGTCTGTAAGCTGTTCACCCTCAGGGAGCTCAGTAGCCACCCTCCTTCCCTGCACTGTCTATTTCATTTTCAATCCTTACATCTTATTGTTTAAAGAGATAGATTGTTGATCCTGTCATTCACTAAGGTCCCAAGATAACTCATTGTTCTTGTCATGAAGTTATTAACTCAGACTTCCAACAATATGTGAGCCTGTTTTTTCAGCTGAATACCATGAGCAAAGGTCTAACAAGGCACAGGACAGGAAAGACATGGGCCATTATCTCTGGTAAAGCTGAAAGTAGAGTGTGGCAAATGTATCTCCACAGTGTAGAGCAGTACAACTCATAGTAAAACTTACTTGCATCATTATTCCTTGAAATGTTTGTATACTAACAATATTATGCCCCATTAATGTGTCATTATTCCAGCACATCCTTGTGACAAATTCAACTCCACTGATATCTGTAAAGCCACAACTGAATGAGACTTCATGTGCACTATTTTATCACATTGAGAATTGGCAAATGATTAAATATTTGACCTTCACATTTTTCCCATAAATTTTCTTGATTTTTTTTTTACCAAATAATACATACAACTTTTCACATCTATACCACTGACTCATACGCATCTAGTGCCATTCCAAAGAAACAAATGACATTATCTTCTATATCTGGCACACGTTCTCCATGTCTTCACATCACTACATATATCAAAGAAAATCTTGTTATCTTTTGCCCTATGTATGTATTAAATGGTCTATCCTTCTGTGATTCATCTATAATCCAGAGCAATGGTGATTAATCAGTCTCCAGGCCACAGACAACCCTCTGGAGACTTCTCTCTAACCCACCCAAGCATTTCTTCAATGCTATTTCAGCTTTTGGGAAAACCCTTAATCAAATATTAATGAAAACTGCCGCTTCTGTGGCACAGCGTTCTCACAAAACTGTAGCTTTTCAGCAGTTCATTAATCACTTGCAACGTAATTAATCTGTTTAAAAACATTAAATAAGATTATCTTACATTCCATTTACACTTTAATATTCTGCAGGGAGCATTTTGCTATGATACTTGGGATACAAATATTATTTCCAGCTGACTTTGTAGAACAAGTGATTGTGGAATTCATATAAACAATGTCATATTCGATCCAAGACTCACAATCAATAATAGCTGAAGATGAATTTTTAAACAATTATATCAATTAATCATAACAGTGTGTGAAAAAGTAAGAGTGACTAAAGTATAGGCCTTATCAGCAAACACAGCATTGTCTTGCCTTGACAACGGCAAAGTTGTATTACCATTAAATTCTAAATTGGAATGATTACATTGACATATCTCATATACTATTGCTGCTAATCAAGAGGTGCCAAGAAGTAAAAAGGCATACGGTTAAGAATTGGATAAAACTTGTTTGGGGCCATTGCACTCATGAAAAATCATAATTGTGTTTGATCAAGGTAATGCAGGCAGAACACAACTTTATCATTTTCTGATGAAGGGTCTAGGCCCAAAACGTCAAGCTTTCCTGCTCCTAAGATGCTGCTTGGCCTGCTGTGTTCATCCAGCCCCATGCCTTGTTATCTCTTTATATTGTCTCCTCATCTTTACGTTTACATCCTATGTTTCAGCACTTAACTGGAGATGGATTGCTAGAGGGTATTGACAATGTCAACATGTAATGGGTGTTTCCCTTTGTGGAGTGATCTAGAATGAGAGGTTGTCATTGTCAGATAAGGGATGGCAGATTTAAAACGGATAAGAAGGAATTACGTCTCTCAAAGTGTCATGAATCTGTGTAATTCACTACCCTCAGACTGCAGTAGACTCTGGGACACTGAATAAATTTATGAAGAAGATGGATTTTTAATTTTTTGTGGGTTAAAAGGTTATGGAGAGCAGGCAGGGAAACGGTGTTGAAGCTGAGGGGAGATCAGCCATGATCGTATTAAATGGCAAAGGAGGATCAAGGGGCTCAGCTGCCTACTCCTACTCCTCATTCTTTAGTTCTTATGTTCCTATTCCAAAATAGGCAATACTGAGGGATCTAGGAACTATTGATAATGCCACAGGCTCCAGCTAGAAGGATTTTGGAGGGGAGAACTTAAGAACCGCCTTAACATTAGCCATCACGAGCCTCCCTCTGTTGTGCAGCTACAAGTGCAGTTCTGTATCGCTTCCTTGTGAATCATAATCGCCCTATGTAAAAATATCAGGTTTAGAGGAGACAGTGGCACAGTGAAAATGTTATTGAGTTGGCAATTCAAAAAGCTATTGCTCTGAGAGAGATTTATTCAATCCCCATCATGGCAGCTTGTGGAGTTCAAGTTCCGTTATTAAATCTGGGAGATAAAGCAAGTCTCAGTGATGGTGACCATGACAATTATCATTGATTTTTGCAAATACTCATCATGTTCAGTAAAGCTCTTCAAGCAAAGAAATCTGCCATCTCTACCCAGTCATACATCCCAGTGACTCACAGCAAAGTGCTTGAGTCTTAACTACTCTCTGAAATGGCCTAGCACCCCATTTAGTTTAAGGGCAGTTAAAGATGGCCAAGAAAATGCTATCTTGCAAGCCACTCTTCCATCTCATGAAAGAACAAAAAAAAAGCGATATCAGACACTGCTTATTGTGGTAATCCCTGAAGTGCTATGGTGGGCATAGCTTCCTCGTGAGGACCCTTCTCTGAATCCGTTTGTATGTAGCTTCTTTTTTACTGCTTCTGCTTCATTTCCAAAAGAAATTGCTACTGTAGCCCCTATAACTCAGGGTAACCTTTCTGATCAGAAACCTTCCAAAATCCACTCATTTATTTTCAAAGGTCTAGCATCATTTCTTTTCAATGAAAGAATTTTTGACTTCTGCTCCAATTGCAGAAAGCAAATCAAAATCATTTCATCAGAATCGGCCATGATATGTAATAACATCTTTGAACAGGTTAATTGGGAAAAGTAGGTGACGTTCTGAGGGGAGATTAAGAGAACGGTCGTGAAGTTCTACTCCCATGTGTATTTCCACAAGGGCCATCTTGTAGCACACTGGCAGTGTCCCTACCCCTGGTCTGGTAGGTCCAGGTTCAAATCCCACCTGCTCGAGAGGTATGTAATAACATTTCTGAACAAGTTGATTAGAAAAATAGGTTAAAAATAAAAGACAACAACAGACTGGAAGAAATGAAGTCGGTGGGGTCACCAAAGTAAGACTAACAATCAGAAAGAAAATTAAGAGTGGTATTGGGACCTTCTAGTGGTGCAGCAGTACTGTCCATACCACAGGACCAGGAAGCCCAGGTTGAAGCCCCACCATTCCACAGATGTGTGATAACATGTCTGAACAGATTAATTAGAAAAATAGGTGAAAAGAGGGCCTTACTGGGGTTCATGTGGTGTTGTGGTAGCATCCCCACCTCTGAGCCAAGAGTCCTGTGTTTGAGTCCCTTCTTCTCCAGAGGTGCATAATAACATCTCCAAACAGGTTGTTTTTTTCCAAAAAAAAGAGAATGTCCAGGGAGCTCTTGTCGCACAGTGGGTAGTTGCCCTACCTCTGATCCAGGAGGCCTAGGTTCAAGCGCCACCTATTTCCCTGAAGAGGTTGATTAAAAAATGTACCAAGAGAGGGCCTGCCCCTTCTCCTCTACCTACCTCTCTCTCGCCTTTGATAATTTGCATGGGCTTTAACAGGTTTGGCGTACAAATTATTCAAGTGGAAATATGGGTGATTTACTGGGTGTAGATTTGATGATGAAGTAAAAAATATCCAATCGTCTATAAGAGCAAATCTGGATGTGAAATTTTAAAAAATTAAGAGAGGGCCAGTCTACAGGACCTGTGGGCTTAAAGAGGCACACAGAGTGCCAAATCAATGACAAACTTTGATTTACATCACAATATTCCCAATCTGCTTCCAGCACATTGATCAGACATCCAACATCATTTTTATAATGCCAATTTTTTAAATCTCTGGGCTCCTGATTACCAAGACCCACTTTTTTGTGGATGTCATGTATTATTAATTGAACATGAAAGTGTTGGCCTTGTGTTTTGATTTCTCATTCTTCATTGTTGCATACTGTTAACAATTTGCTAGTCTCCTATTTTATCTTTATGGCCATCTTGCAGACTTGTTTAATGAACTGATGCTTTAGCATCTCAGTAAGAGACATGCTACTTCAATATAATCATTTGCTGTCAACCATTTCCAAATGATTTTTCCTAAGTGCTTCTGTGAAGTTGCCATCACTTAAAATTATCCTTCAATTTCTTCTCTGTGCTGGTTTTAATTTACTCCTGCCCTAGCATGATGGACAGATATGACAAATCTGACAGTCATATTTGGATAAATAAATGGTTTTGTACAAATACAACATGTTTGTTTCATTAGAATCTATTTTCAGCAGGATGGTCTTTTGGTTATTTTTCTGCTCGGTGCAACAACGTGTCCATTTCCATTTAAACTAGGTTGATACTAAGACACTGAAAAATATTTTGCTCAATGGCTTTAATTCAAGAATTTCAGCCCTTGCCATAATATATTATTTAATTCTAAAGCATTGTTAAAATATATGAGGCGGTACCTCGAAGGTGTCTATTTAAACAGTGGGTCCGAGGCATCTTGCAATTTGACATAAAGCCCCACTGATAGCATTGCGCATTTAATTATTACAACTCTGCGGCTATATAAACTTAATGGCCCAATAAATCTGAGAACTACATAATAAAGCTACACCTCACTAAAGATCAGATGAGGTGACCTTGCTTCTCTTCAATGTTTACAATCAAACGACACATCTGATGTTGAGTCCTACCTGCATTGTGCCACCACTGTACTGTTTGCTCTGTTATTAAACTGATTGTCCAAGACTTCTTGCTATAGTAACTTCAACATGACTATTATTGAACATATAACTCGTTTGGTATTTTGTGGTCATGAGGACATTCTCATGAATTTCAAATTGTTTATCAAATTGTTCCATTTGCAAGATTTGTGATGCTGGTGAAAGTTCACTGACCTGGAACATTAACTCAATTTCTTCCTCATCCAATTTCTTCCTGGCCAGTTGATTGTTTCCTGAATTTTCTATTGTGCACCATCCCACAGGGCAATCTGCTGAGAAGGTGTAGCCAAAGTGTCAAGTGATAAT
Organism: Ginglymostoma cirratum; assembly: GCA_024137785.1. Classification (NCBI taxonomy): domain Eukaryota; kingdom Metazoa; phylum Chordata; class Chondrichthyes; order Orectolobiformes; family Ginglymostomatidae; genus Ginglymostoma; species Ginglymostoma cirratum. Next base: position 16,965,577 of record JAHRHZ010000039.1, read on the forward strand.
AGGATGTCACCGTTCCTGCAGGGGAAAGCTGCCCTTTTCATATCTACACATAACTTTACAGTGGATAACACAGCCCTTCCAATGATCCTAACACTGGCAAGGGTAGTTCTGATAAACATTCCCTGTTGGTTTTTCTAGGACTTGCAGAATACTGTAGAAACTCAGCAAGTCTGGCAGTATCTGCAGAGAAAGAAACAGAGTTAATGTTTCAAATCCAGCATGGCTCTCCTTCAGAACTGAATGCTTCATGCTATGTTGGATAGACATACAATTCTTGTTCCCATTCACCATAGCATGTTTGCTTGCATGGTGAAGTATGTAAGTATGGATTTCTTAAGCTATTATTTTGAGATGAAAATACCAGACTAGCTATTCTCTAGGACAATGATGGCAGAGGCTATTGGCATTCCCCTGATTCAAGGTTGTCATATACTCAGGGTGATGGTTTTTCTGTGGATCTTCATGTAACTGAACAGAGGAATTCTCAACCTGCGGATCTTTGGGTTCTTGGAACTGTACCCAAATCCCATCAAGCAGTAGAGAGTTGTTTTGTTTTCTCTCCTTCTCAACAACCTGTCTCATAATGAAGACATTTAGACTCAAAGTTTGATGCAGCTTGGCAGAGCACTTGTCGCCATTTTGAACATTCGGTAGCTAACTCCTCTCAGTCATTCAAGTCAATGCTACTATGCTTCAAGGAGAGCTGAAAAGTATCTTTATCATTTCCTCCTTGTCTTCACTAGAAAATTAGCTATTTGAGAGTTGGGAAAACAGGACACGGTGGGGGAGACAGATTGGATGATTGGACATAGTGTCCCATCTTTTGAAGTTGAGTTTAAGAAGTTTTGTCTGAATGGTATAGAGCTGGTTTCAAGAAGAACATTAGTATTTGCTTGATGGGCCACCCATTAAGCCCAGAGAATGTGATGGAAGCACAAATGATGAAAATTTTCAAGTTCTCTTACGTGCTTCTCATACGCAGTCCAGGAGTAAGGTAACAATAAATGCTTTGTACATTAGATTTTAATTGCTTTGCATGGGTCTTTGTGGTCAAACTCTCCCTGCTTCAGCTTGTAGAAGCTATGTGTCATTGTTTAACTTGGAGACCTTGGGGACCATCATTGTCAATGTGATCATGTCAACAGATTTCAGTGAGTAGTCAAACTACAATGACTGGTATCTCCTTGCCACTGCAAGCTTCTGCTTGGAATCCTTGAGTGTATATGGATGCCTCTCCACCACTTCAAGGCAGCACTGCAGATGGAGGATGAGTATTGACTAATAATGAAGACTGTTATCTCAGTAATTCTAAGTCAGCTGGTGCAGTACTCATTAGAAACAGCAACTCCAGCCTGCACAATGTCTGCTTACATCCCTGTTTCTCTGCAAACTGGAACTGGAGTAGATAAAATGCATGCAGCAGTTCTTGAGAGGACCTACTCCTCCCTGGAGAACCACAGTATGAAGGATCACTCTTGGAAAGTCCTTTGTTGTCTCAACCTGGGTAAATCAGAATGATGACCGGCACAAAGTAATTGCAGAGAGGATGGACATAAAAGATTAAGATGGACCTTTTATGTTCTTAGTAAATGCTTTAAGTTCCTTCAATCAAGGTGAACAAATTTAAAGCTATCTAAAGCCTGATTTGCATTCCATTCACATTTCCTCAAAAAAAGCTGTTCAGGTTCAGTCAGATTCTGGACTCACCCACACGAGGGAACATACTTTCCACTTTTACATCGTCAAGACAGTTCAGGGTTTTATACATTCCAATCAACTGACTCCTCACTCTTGTAAACTCGAGTAGAAACAGACACAGTGTATTCCAATCTATCCGTATGAGAGAGCATTCACAATCTAGTTATCAATCTAGTTAGCCTCCTCTGAGCTGCCTCCAACATAATTCCATCCTTCCTGAAATTAGGGTCCCAAAATTATACACCATATTAATGAAATATGAAGCATAGCATCCTTTGCTCGGATCCTCTCATAATAACTTACAGCAATCAAATGCAGTCTTAGTTACTTGCTAACTTTTTGGATTGTTGTACAAGGACACCTAGATGCATCTGCAACTTGGAATTCTGCAGCCATTCTCCAGTTAAGTAGTTCTGTGGTTGTTTTAAAAATTATTCCTGCCAAAGTGAAAATTCTCTTCTTTTCTCATGTTAAATTCCATCACCCAGGTTTTTATTGCCCACTCATGGAAACTCAAGTAATAACCTGGCACAAAATAAGCACAAACTATGGATCCATTTTCTTCCAGTACTTGGCATCATTTTCACTGCTAAGCTTGTGAAATAACCCCACTAATGCCCCAATTGAGGGTCTATTGAGGCCTTAACTTTATTGCCAATAATATATTGCAGATAGTGATGAAATGACAAGTAGTATCTGGTGCCTACTGAACAGTACCCCAATATAAACATGAAAGAGGGATTGAAAGAGGATTGGACAGAAAGATGAAATTAATTGTTACACGTTTGACCAATATTCATTTGAAAACAAGTATTGACATGTGAAAAGAAGACATCAGACTCAATAAATGTCTGCAGGTGACTTTATCAGAAACTCATGCTATGTGTTCCATTATGGGTTCACCTTGAAGAGATTAAGTTTGGAGGTAGCAAGAACTGCAGATGCCAGAGTCAGAGGCAACACAGTGCGGAGCTGGAAGAACACAGCGGGCCAGGCAGCATCAGAGGAGCAGGAAAGTTGATGTTTTGGGTCGGGACCCTTCTTCAGAAAAAAGTTTATTAGTTTACATTTAATTACATACAATCAGACCAAAACTGCATTGATAGATTAATTATTAAACAAAATTGCCTCATTAATATGTTTTTAGTTTCTTGTTGTAATGAAGGCATACCAAGATGATTTAACATACAACTGTTTCATTTCATTCTGAGCATAGTATCAAGTTCAGACTCACCTTCAATGAATATCTTTCTGGATAATAAAATATTGATTCATTGTTTATCCACTCGACCATTAATTGACCACACAAACAATTGCTGGATAGTAAATGACTAAGGAATAAATAGGCTTTAGTTTTGCCTTTAATCTTTTTAACTCCAATTATCAGCATTCTTTCGTATGCATAACCTCTGATAGCTTCTAATTTGGAGAGATCATGTTTTCTCATCTGTCTGCAGAAAACTGCCAATAAACTTTAAGCTGTTGCCGTAATCCCTTATTTGCCACCAGCTTTCCAGAGTTAACTATTGACCCACTCTGCCCCTTTCTCCAGCACTACAAACTTGCTGTTTGTGACTTTGTCAATGTTTCTCTCTCTCCTATAATCTGCTCTTGAGTATTTTGGACTGTCTTTTTTTTAAACAAAGGACATTTTTATAATAATGTTCCATATTTAGTACGCTTTGTTGTGCTTTCTTCTGAAATGAAAGTATGTACAAGCTCCTGGGCCGTTTCCATCAGTAATTTTTAGCTTGACTTAATGTTAATCAGAAAATAAATGGCTTGTGCAGTAAAATCGCAGTGTGCACTATTAGAGTATGAATGATTCATACCTTTTGTGTGAATATCCCAGTCACCGTTTTAATTGAGGAATTAACTTGTTTTATTATTGAATGTGTTAATGTGTTGATAAAATAGCAAATGAAAGAGCATCAGTTGAATTTTGTGAGTATTAGCACATTTGTATTGTAAGGAGTAATTTGGCATGCTCCAGGTGAAGATGTCTAAACTAGTCTGGGCCCAAGATATGGAAAGTTCTTGTCCCCGAATCCAGTTCTTGCAAGGTGCTGTTTGGAATGGAAGTTCTGAGCAAGGTTGGTATAGCTTCCTTAATCCTGTGTTGGGAAACCACCGGTATGCTTTTGCACTGGATTTGACGAGTTGTAGCAATCTGAATGTCTCCCTGAATGAATCCAGCCTAGACTTGGCCTTCAATGTTCTTTAAGACATCAAAGGTTTTGGAGCATATTTGGTTGCCATTTGGCTTCCAACAGCAGGACTTCGTCATGATACCAAAACGGAATCAAAGACTTGTTGGTGAAAGTAAAATATTATTATCTGAATATTCCTGGCAGCAATTGTCTCTAAAACTGAATTACCAAAAGTATTTTCTGTTCATTATCTTCAGGCTGCTGTCTATGGGACTGTGTCTGCAAATCTTGTAAATCTGTCAATCCTACATTGCAATTGTGAATACAATTAAAAAGTGTTTCTTTCACTTTGAAGTACTTTGGGAGTTCCTAAGGGCATGAGAGGTGCTATAAACATGGAAATATTTATTTCTTAAAAGAACTTATGAATTCCAGCTCCGTAGTACTTAATGTGAGAATTGCACATACTTATCCTTTGATTAAAGCGTGTTTCCCCAACATCTTAGTTACATCTTTAATGATTGCTAACAATTTTGTCAGACTGTGATACATAAACAAAATAAAGATGCTTGAATCACACTGTATCTTTACAGAATTACCAATGAATAGAGGTAAGAAAAAGAATGCATTTACATAGCACCATTCATGACCACATTGTGCCCCAAAGTACTCTACATCGGCATTGTGATGTACAAATGTAGCAAAAATTTGCACACAGCAAGCTCCCACAAACACCAGTGAAATAACAGCCAAGTAGAGCATCCCTCAACATGACAAGTTTTACTCCTACATGAATGCATAGACAGAGCCTTAGTTCAACCTCTTATCTAAAAGACAGCATGTCCTGAATTGCTGTACTCCACCAACGCTGCAGTAGAGTCTGAGTCTAGGTTTTGTGCTCAAATGTCCAGAATGGGACCTGATCAACAATCTCCTAACTTAATGTTCATAATGTTAGCATCGTGTCAACAATAGATTCAAACCTGATTAGCGTTTATAGGGCAAGAAGAGATCATAGAGGTAGGGAGGAATGAAATCATAAATGGGAATTTTTTTTAAAAATGATAATTTTATATTGAAAAAGATTTTGCTCCTGATCAATAACCAGTGTATCTTGTTGTGCAGGTATTGGGTGCAGGATCAGTTATAATACTCCGCATTGTAACGTACATACACTAACACACAGATGGACATTGGCAGTCAGACAAGTTCCTGAAGGCTGACCAGCACTTGGGAAAGCATATGTACAAAGGATCAGAGCATTCAGGAGGAAATATGGGAGAAATTGGCATGGACAGGGAAAATGAAATGATATGAGTGTCATAAATATTGTAAAAAAAGCTTAGCCTCTTCAATATTGCTGTTTTACTTGCAAACAGCCACTTGTGTCTATTTTGGAGTGATAGAACCGTAGACTAATACGGGATGAAAACAGGCCCTTCAGCCCATACTGGTCCAAGTTGACCATAGTGCCCACTCAGTTAGTTTCAATTGCCCGCATTTGGTCCATATCCCTATAAACCCTTCTCATCCATGTACCTAACCAAAAGTTTTTTAAATGTTGCTATTGTACCTGCCTCAACCTTTTTCTCTGGCAGCCCATTCCATATCGCACCACTCTCTGCATGAAGAAGTTGCCCCTCAGGTCCTTCTTAAATCCATCCCCTCTCACCTTGACTCTACGCCCTCTAGTTTTCAATTCCCCATCCCTGGGAAAAAGGACAATACGCATTCATCCTATCTATGTCCCTCATGATTTTATACACCTCAATAATGTCACTCTTCACTTCCTAAATTCCAAGGAATAAAGTCCTATCCTGGCCAAACTCTCCCTATAACTGAGGCCTACTAGTCCTGGCAACATCTTTGTAAATCTTCTTTGCACACTTTCCAGTTAAACTACGTCTTTCCTATAACAGAGTGACCAAAACTGTATAAAACTGACCAGATCTGTGTTTTAGTTTTCCATCTTACTTTTCCTGGAATCATTGTTATAACGTCTTCATCATAAAATCCCTACAGTGTAGAAACAGGCCCTTCGGAACAACAAGTCCACACTGGCCCTCAGATCATCCCACCCTGACCCATCCCCCAATAACCTATCAAATCTACACATCCCTGAACACTACGGGCAATTTTGCATTGGCCAATCCACCTAGCCTACACATCTTTGGACTGTGGGAGGAAACTGGAGCCCCCGGAGGGAACCCATGCAGACACGGGGAGAATGTGAAAACTGTACACAGACAGTCACCCGAGGGTAGAATTGAATCTGGGTCCCTGGCGCTGTGAGGCAGCAGTGCTAAAAACTGAGCCATCGTGCGACCCCATCTTATTGAAGCTTTCAAAACAGAGCTGGATATCTATTTGAAAGCGATGAATTTAGAGAGCTATGAAGGTAAGGTTGGAGAATGGGACAAACTGGGTAGGTCTTTCAGGTGCCAGTACAGACATGATGGGTTGAATGGCCTCCTTCTGTGCTGTGAAATTCTATCATTCTATAAGGTGTAATAAACATTCCATTCCAATAATCTGTTGGAAAGATGTACAACTCGAACATCACAGATACTCTCCTGGTACTCAGAAAGCAAAACAATGCAGAGACTGGAAATCTGAAATTAAAGCCAAAAATTGCTGTAAAACACGAGGCAGGTCAGCCAGCATCTGTCAAAAAGAGAGACACAATTAAAAGTTCAAGTTATTGATCTTACATCAGGATTGTTTTTAATTCCTGATACTAAGAAATTGTTTCGGAAACGTGCCACTGAGGAAAGAATAAAGTTTTTAAAAATTATTATACATTCAGTCTTATTTTACATGCAAATTAGGAATGTTCCCTGCCTTCCAGCATCAGCAGTTCCCTTGCCACCATAGATCTCGGTCTGTGCTCTTTGATGTGACCTCAAATCCTTCAGCAGTTGGGATTAATGAGGCTACTCATCATTAACTGAATTTTCTTGTAGCTCAACAGATTGGGCAAGAGGATGTGCATTTCACATATTGCAAATACGACTTGCTAACCTTTTACAGGGTTGACAAAATGCTCCATTAGCTCATCAGTACTGATTGTACAAACATTCAAATAGAAGGAGGGAACATCTTCGGACCCATCACAAATTCAGTTCGTTTGGACACTACATGAGTATGGATTTTCAATGTTTATGCAAATCTTTCATTGAAGCTGCAATAGCTGAGTTGAGACCTTGCATACGTTCTTCAGTTAACTATTTACTGCTTGCCTAAAAATGTATCATTGGTGAACTGCTAAAGTTAGGGTTTTCCCTGCAACTCCCAAGTGTACATTTTTCTGCCCGTGCCTCACTGCCGAGTGATTCTTTATCAAAGATACAAAGAACAAAGAACAGCACAGCACAGGAACAGGGCCTCTGGCTGATGCATGTTGCCATTTTAAAATCTAAACCTTTATCCTCTATATGATTCATATGCCCCTATTTCCTGCCTATTCATATACCTGTTAAATGCCTCTTAAATATTGCTATTGTATCCACCTCCACCACCTACTCAGATGGCACATTCCAGGCACTTCCCACCGTCCATGTAAAAACCTTACCTCTCACTTCACCTTTAAACCTCCTCCCTTTCACCTTAAACCTGTATCCCTTAGTCATTGACATTTCTACACTGGAAAAAAGATTCCGACTATCCATTCAATCCCTGAATTAAATGACACAAATGCCAGCCTCCAAGACTGTAAACTTGGTAAACAAAGTTTCTTCATTCTTCTAAACATATGTAGCATTTAGCATATACAGTCTTCCTCCAAAATCTCTCCTCTATTTTCCAGATGGATGGGAATGCATTCTTCTGATTCTGTTCTTATCTATTCATTTGTAGCTAATGAATCAATTGCCTTGGCTTTTCTTGCTGCTCCTGTACTTTTGGAATCCTCTGAAGATTTATTCTTGTACACTTCTCTCAACTCATCCACTGTCCCTTATTTTATCGCACTGTTTGCCTGAGATTCAGAGCAAACATTTCTTCCAACTACTTGTTGAAAAGACTGAAGTAATTGACTTTGGTCCCTGGCATAAACTCCACTCCTTGTTACTGTGCCAATCCCTATCCCTGGCAATGGTCTGAGGCTGAACCAGACTGTACATAATCTTGTTGACATGTGTTACCATTTGAGATGAGTTTTCAAACACACATTTTCCCCATAATCAAAACTGTTTATTTCCATTTTGGAAACATCATCTGAATCTGCCCTCCTTCTGGTCTGTTGTAAAATACATCCAATCGTTCATCCTTCATAAACTTGAGCTCATCCAAAACTTGCATACTTGTGTCCTAATTCATGTCGAGTCTTTTTTTCACCTTTGAAGCAGGAAATGAGTTTTAGGTACAAGAACAAAGTTGCTGGAAAAGCTCAGCAGGTCCGGCAGCGTCTGTGAAGGAGAAAACAGAGTTAACATTTCGGGTCTGGTGATCCTTCCTCAGAACTGAGTTTTAGGTAATTTTTTGACATCACACTCCCACCTTCTAATTCAACCAACATGCTCACCATATTTTCAACCCACAGAGTCACCTTATCACTGTGGGAGGTATAAAAAGCTTACCGAAAATCATTGGGATATCAGCCCATTTCCATACTCAAGCATTATATACCCCAGCCTTCACCCCTCACTCTCTCTCACCATATATACATCCACCACAAATAGAATTCATAAACTGTACAGTGACATTGAGATGTTCATATAACTTGTCAAAATCAATAAATGATCATTTAAATTCTACTTTAAAATAGTTAATGCTTTTAAGTGCTCTTAAGTCAAAATATATAAACAGCCATTTAAAAACTTAAGCTCATCCAAAACGTTGCTGTTCATTTGTTATCTCGTACCAAAGAACAGATTTTCCCTGTGATACAGGAAAGGAATGTAGAGCTATTTTGAAAAATCAGATTGCTACCTCCTAATTCACGTTCCATGCCGACAATATGTTCAACCCATAGAGTCACCTGTTCCTGTGGGCAGGCGACAAGGTTTAGATCTGTTCACTGGGATATCACCCACCTCTGCACTCATGTACTGGATGCAGTACCCCATGCTTCATTTTTCCCTCAACTATATACATATCCATCCTACAGATTCCAAATCCCACAAACTCACTCACCCAGCATTCACTGCTAACAGAAGTCATGAGCTCTACAATGACATTGGAAAGTACTTTGAGATGCTCATAAAGCTGTCACCATGAACAAATAACCATTCAAACTTCTCTTGAAAGAGCTTCATTCTTTTAAGAGGCTATAAAACTTTAAAATACATAAATAGCTCCCGTAAAACTTTGTCGCACATTTCTTAACTCAAACCGAGGGCCAGATTTTCACCTACAACGTGAAAAAATGACAACCCAAAAGAACTGCGGATGCTGTAAATCAGGAACAAAAACAAAGTTGCTGGAAAAGCTCAGTAAGTCTGGCAGCATTGGGAAGGAAAAAACAGAGTTAACATTTCGAGTCCGGTGACTCTTCCTCAGAACTGTTCTGAGGAAGGGTCACTGGACCTGAAACACTAACTCTGACTTTTTTCTTCATAGATGCTGCCAGACCTGCTGAGCTTCCAGCAACTGTTTTTGTTCACGAAAAATTGACAGTTTGATGAATTCCTGAGTTGACTCAGGATCAAAAGTCAATCCTTTTGCATGCTCATAGAGCTGTCAAAACACATAAACAGATATTCTATGACATTTTAAGAAATACTAATATTTCTATGAACATACACAAAATTGTCAACAAAAAACACAGCTCACATTGTCCTTTGCAGCAGTGACAACAACCCAGGTGGTTTGGAATCAAGCCATTCATAATTAGCATCTATTGCACAGCTATATACGTGGGACTTTAAACCCAACAGAGCCTTGCTGTTTATGAATTCACCAAGAGGTAAGCTACTAATTACAGGTGTTTCAAAGACGACTACATTGATCCCAGAAGTATTTGAGATGTCAATGCATTATGTGTGTGTCACCTACAATCTGGGTGAATGTATGTCTGATCAGGGAATCTCTGTTGGCAAGCCCTTGCTTCTGTGCCCCAAGACAGCTTGTGGAAAGTAGCCACGTAGCAGAAAGTACTTTATGGAATGGCAAGGAAGGATAAGATAGGAATTATTTTACTGTCTCTTTTACCCTATTCACCTATTATTGAGAGAATTCTTGTAAGTAAGCAGATTATGCACTCTTCCTTATCTCTACTGTGTGATTCAGGTTACCTAATAAAGGTCAATTTTGTTTAATCCAAAAGTTTGATGAAATATTTTAACTGATTTACCGAATACCACTTTCACAGGGTTAATCAGATTAAATCAGCATTGCACTTCCTTGAAATAACCTGGTGTGCAAGCTCAACATTGGACAATTGACTCTCCACTTGAAGTACACTACCTGCAATTTTTCATGGGGTTTCTCCCAAACTCCCATGAGCATCATCCATTTGCCTGGGGTTTCCACAAGCTTCCATAAACATTACATTGGGAAGGTACGAAAACCTGGGAGATTTGTAATTCCCAGCATCAGCATCAAAAAGGCAGGTATATGTTCTAATGCAGCACTTTTAAATTCTGAAGTACACCTGCAAGAATGACCAACTTTCTGTAGCTCTGTGCTGGGGTATAGTTATACATAACACTGTTACATGTCAGGCAAAATCTGGCCAAACTAGTTTTGAATCAGACAATTATGGCCAGCTAGGACAGGAAAGTTACATCCTGTCATTCAGACCTGGATATCTGAAAATAATGACACCAACATCAGATGGGTTAAATCCTCCCTACCTCCCAAACTGTGTTTTGGGTGTTCCTTATAATATCAAATGATAATATCACATTCTTTTCTGCCATCTTGAAAAACTTGTTATTTCAGTAATTTTGAGTAATATCATCATGAAATGTAGCCAAGAATTTATACAAGCAGAAATAATTATTTCTTTATATACAGGTTTCCAAAATCAACAGCATGTAAGTCATTTCCTATGATTGTATCACACAATCTGAGCCACACTCAATAAAATGTCAATAAAGCTGAAGCTACGGAAGTAAATTGAAGACGTTTCATATTTATTACATTAGTCAAAGGCTCAACAATTCTTTCTGACAGAAATCAATGCCTTCAAAAGGTTGCAAAATGCAGAAGGGGAAACATTAAATTGATATATAAGGGCACAAATGGGTTACAGAAAGATCCAACAATAGCTGGTTGGATAGACATGATTGGGGAAACCAGCAGCACAACATTTGACTTTTATTCTGTTCACTTAATTATGTGTTGGTGTGCGGCTGCAGATGCACTCCAATGACTAAAATAACTCCGTTGTTAATTAGCACAGAGAGGCTGATAATTCTCTGTCTTTATTCCATCAAAAGAATGACAGTGTCAAAGGTACAAAGAGAAGAGAATACCAAGCACTGTTGCGACTAAATACTTCAGAAATTAAGAATATAAAAGCAAATTCATCTTCATTAAGTTTACATTGACACTAGTCTGTCTTCTCAGTGTAAGGAGATGAAAAGAATACAGACAAAGGGCAGTGTTTCTCATTATGATGTCTGTAGTGCTACTTACAATTCTTGTCACTGAATGTGTGTCTGGTTCATTACAAAGTAGCTATTGGGGTTCAATAACAACTTTCTGGACCTTAACTAAGCCTAATTTGGTATTTAAAGTTAACAGCTGATAATATTATTTCTTCCAATTCACTTGCCTACATATAACAGAAAAACACAGCAAAATAAAACAGGAGAGAGGTGGCTGTGTAATGCTAATCTCATGAGCCTAGCAATCTAGAGACCCAGTGAAATGTTCCTGTGGGAGGTGTTCAAATCCTACAATGGTAGTCAGTGAAATTTAAGTTCAATTGAAAAATCTGCAAGATGAAGCTTGTCACAGGAATGGTTTCATGAAATTGTCACAACATTTATCTGATGCATTACTGATCTCTAAGACAGTCTTCCAATCTTACCTTATAGGTGCTCAAGATCCATAGCAGTGTGGTTAACTCCTAACTGCCCTCTAAAATGGCCTTGTGGATTACCCAGTTCAAGGGCAATTAGGGATTGGTAACTAATGCTGGCTTGTCAATGATACAAAACCTATGAAAGAATAAAGGGAAAGAAACTTTCAAGTAATATCCTCAGAAGGATGATAGAATAGCCAACAAGTCAACAGCATATTTTGTCAATTTTAGTTAGTTCTCCCCATGATCTTGCTTGCACTTTGAGCTGTAATAGGGAGTAAGGGAGCAGATCTTGGGATGTGGAAATGGGAGATAAAATCCACCTCAAAGATTGAATGCTCTCTTTGTGTTTTAGTTGCTTAGTTTTCCAGAAAAACAGATGGGATGAGGTAGTCACTACCTGCCTGTCTGTCCTCCTTTCAGATAGTGGACCAGGTTATCCTCCTTCCCTATCCAGCTATAGCTGAGTTCAGCCAGCAAGTTTTATATCTGTTTACTATCATGCAAACTGGGTTTACCAGTGTACGTGCAGGTACACATCCTATTTTACCCGTCTGGTTCACATGGTAGGCGTGACAGACCACTCTCACCATCCAACCTTGGATTCCCCCAAGCAACCATTGCATCGGAGTAACTGCGAAAATTCTATTTAATATTCTGCATATTACATTCAGTTTTAAGCAGAACAAAATGAGATTCAAGAAGCAAACAACAATTCTCAATTGGTCTGTGTTTAGACAGCTGTGTGACATTACCAAAACACTTGGACATAGCATCGACTTTTGTTATTAACATAGTCGGAAAGGTTAGCCTAAGTTGTGGCAAACATTTACTGTTTCTGTCAATACTTCACCCTTAACCTATAATTCTAAGCTCAGCTATTAGGAGTTTGAGGTCAGGCTTTGCAGGGCTCTGTGCATTTAACTATGCTGGACTTATAAATTCAGAAGTCACATGACATCAGGTTATAGTCCAACAGGTTTATTTGAAATCACTAGCTTTCAGAGCTCTGCTCCTTCGTCAGGTGAAGAGAAGCAAAGCACACAGGCACAGAATTAAGGAATTTATAAGGAGTGACTTAGCGAGTGTGAGGCACAGTTAATGAGGTGAAATTGAAAAGACAGAGCTTGAAGATTCAATAAGCTTCATGGAAAAAAAACCCTCCAAAAAACTCAACAAAAATGCCACAGCCAATTTTTGATAAAACTCAGCCCTTAGTGTTTCTTTGAAATACTTCAAAGTAAGAAAAGGAGAGACATCTCTCTGGTTATTTCTTTCTCTGTGGTTCTTCCTTTACATGCTTGTAGAAATTCTATCAATGCATGCAAACAAAAGCAAGATCTGAGTGATCAGCCTCAAGCAAAATTGAAATCCTAGTTCAATGTTGACACACACACAAAGTATTACACATACATGTCCCCCATTGCACAAAAACACCGGCATTAATAATTCACGCAGAGATAGCAAGAACTGCAGGTGCTGGAGTCAGAGACAATACAGCGTGGAGCTGGAGGAACACAGCAGGCCAGCAGCATCAGAGAAGCAGGAATGTTGACGTTTCGAGTCGGGACCCTTCTTTGGCAAAAGTGTCTTCTGACGAAGGGTCTCGAATCGAAATGTCAGCTTTCTTGCTCTTCCAGTGCTGCCTGGTCTTCTGTGTTCCCCTAGCTCCACGCTGTATTGTGTCTGCATTTATAATTGCTTGAAAAAACATTTAAATTTGTCACCTTGATGTTTTTGGGCTGTCCTTACACTATGAACAACACCAGATGGCTGCACTTATTGACTAACTCTGAGAACTGATGTGGAGGTGTCAGTGTTGGACAAGGGTGGACAAGGTCAGAATTCACATGACACCAGGTTATAGCCCAACAGGTTTACTTGAAATCACAAGCTTTCAGAGGGCAGCTCCTTCATCAGGTGATATTAGATCTCTTCCTTGTGCTGGTGACGGTCCTGCAATTGTGTTGCTCGGGAATTTAAAGCAATAAGTGAATTATGATTTACAGGCAAATTAGGAGATAACAAGCATGGGGCTGGATGAACACAGCAGGTCAAGCAGCATCACAGGAGAGGGAAACTTGACGTTTCAGGCCTAAACCCTTCATCAGAAATGGGGGAGGGGAAGAGGGTTCTGAAATAAATAGGGAGAGAGGGGGAGGCGGATAGAGGATGGATAGAGGAGAGGATAGGTGGAGAGGAGGCAGACAAGTCAAAGATGCAGGGATGGAGCCAGTAAAGGTGAGTGTAGGTAGGGGGGTAGGGAGGAGATAGGTCAGTCCAGGGAGGACGGACAGGTCAAGGGGGTAGGATGATGTTAGTAGATAGGAGATGGGGGTGGGGCTTGAGGTGAGAGGAAAAACAGGTTAGGGAGGTGGAGATGAGCTGGGCTGGTTTTGGGATGCGGTTGGGGGAGGGGAGATTTTGAAGCTTGTGAAATCCACATTGATGCCATTGGGCTGCAGGGTTCCCAGGCTGAATATGATTTGCTGTTCCTGCAGCCTTCAGGTGGCATCACTGTGGCATTGTAGGAGGCCAAGGATGGACATGTCATCTGAGGAATGGGAGGGGGAGTTGAAATGGTTCGCGACTGGGAGGTGCAGTTGTTTGTTGCGAACTGAGCGTTCTGCAAAGCGGTCCCCAAGCCTCCGCTTGGTTTCCCCGATGTAGAGGAAGCCACAACGGGTACAGCGGATGCAGTATACCACATTGGCAGATGTACAGGTGAACATCTGCCTGATGTGGAAAGTCTTCTTGGGGCCTGGGATTGGGGTGAGGGAGGAGGTGTGGGGGCAGGTGTAGCACTTCCTGCGGTTACAAGGAAAAGTGCCGGGTGTGGTGGGGCTGGAGGGGAGTGTGGAACGGACAGGGAAGTCGCGGAGGGAGTGGTCCCTCCGGAAGGCAGATAAGGGTGGGGAGGATGACGTGTGACTTGCAGGTAAAATTGCATTCTGTTGCGTTTCTATGACTTTACTCCCTTTGTCCTCACAATATTGAGAAACAGGCGGAGAAGTATTCTGAAGAGAAGCACAATGTTTAATCATCACATTTGATGCATCCTAGCAAATTGTATGGACAGCAACTGATTAGGATCATAGAATGGCCACATCAGAGAAGGAGGTCATTCAGCCAGCCATTCACATGCTATCGGTACTGCCCCTGTTAAGGTGGAAGTCACAAGTTTGAAGGATTGTGCCAAAGAAAGCATGGAAGTTGCTGCTGTGTATCTTATACACGGTACGTATTAGTGCCACTGTGTACTAGTGGTGAAGGGACTGATTATTTTTATTCATTCATCTGACATGGATGTCACTAGGCTAGCTTATACTGCTTATCTCTAATTGGCCAGGGGACTGTTAAGAGATAATCATATTTCAATGGGTCTGGAGTCACACGTACGACAGAGCAAGTGAGGATTAGTGAACCAGATGGGTTTTTATGACAAGCGACAGTGATTACATAGTTGCCATACACGGTGGCTCAGTGGTAGCACTGCTGCCTACAGCATCAAGGACCTGGGTTTGGTTCCACCCTCAGATAACTGTGTGGAGTTTGCACATTCTCCCCGTGTCTGTGTGGGTTTCCTCCCACAGTCCAAAGATGTGCAAGCTAAGTGGATTAGCCACAGGAAATGCAAGGTTACAGGAATAGCATAGGGGGAATGGGTCTTGGTGGGATGTTTTTCTGAGGCTGGGAGTGGACTTAATGGGCCAAATGGCCTGCTTCCATGCTGTAGTGATTCTTTGATTAAGAAAGCACTTGTTGTATTTCAAATTTTTATTAAATTCAGCATTTACCATCTGCCATGATTCAAACCCAGGACCTCAGAACATTAGCCTGGGGTGCTGGATTACTAGTCCAGTGATGTTCCCACTGCACTACTGCCTCCCCTCAGTTATGTTAGTAGCTGGTGTGCCAATGAAGCAGCTGCTTTGTCCTCCAGTAAAACCAAAATACCGCAAACGCTGACGAAATCTGATAAACAGCAAACTTTTTCTTAACCGGCACCCTCAATAAACCAGCAAAAGCTATATACGTCAAATACCTCAAAGTTTACTGTGTTATTCTGTCCAATTATTACAGCTTTTTTACTCATTTATACACCTCAATGTAAAAATATTTGCTGTTCAATCATATGGCCACATGAAATATCAACAGTCGATTCAATTTCAAGTCTATTTCTCCTCAAACACCGCAATCAACCATGATGTCCGAGTAGTCAGTTGAGGGTGCAAGTGAGAAGGCTGTCTGCCAGTAAGTTTTATTTAAGGCAAAGCTACATTATTAATGAAGTGATTTATGCTGTAAATAAAGAATAACCATGATGTGTATACCCCTTGTATTATGTTTCTATTACTTAGTGTGTGTTTTTACATTGGTTTTGTAGACCTCCTTGATTATCTGGAATATTCGATCAACCAGCACACTCCTGGTCCCATAGGTGCTGGTTAATAAGAAGTTAGCTGTACAAAGAGAAAGTGCTGGAGAAGCTAAGCAGGTCTGCAAATATCTATGGAGAGAGAAAGACATATGTCGAGATCAATATGATTCTTTTTCGGAACATTCAGAAGGTTCACTCAGCTGATGCCTGAGATGAGGTCTTCAACTTTTGAGGAAGTAACAGAGAGGTTGATCCCACATCCATCAGAATTTTGAAGAATGATGGGCAATTATATTGAAACATATAAGATTCTGAGGGAACTTGATAGGGGACATGCTTAAAGAATGCTTCGCTTTAATAGAAGAGATTAGAACTGGCGAACATGGTTTAACAAATGAGGAGTTTCTCTTTTAAAACTGAGATGAGAAGACACGCCTTTCTCTAAGGGAGTCATTAGTCCCGGGAATTCACTTTTTCAGAGAGTGGTGGAGACAGGATCATTTAATATTATTTTAGGTAGCTGTCAATAGATTCTTGAATAATAATGGTGGAGTAGGTTTGAAGACCTGAATGGCCAAGACCTGCACCTAATGCATATATTTGTATGAAATGCTAAGTACATCTGGCAGCGTCTGTAGAAATATCTTTCCAACTAGTTTCTCAACATGCCTGCCACCTCAAGGATTTCGTTTTTTTATTTTACGTTGATTATCTTCTTTATTCCTATGAAAAAAACACCATTTTGCTCTCACGAGTTATCTCACACAATTTTACCCTCTTACCTGGTTAACTATACACCATGATACAAACACAGAAATAATCACCGCTGCTGAGACTTTCCCATTTTCCCGCTGGTCAGCACTGTTACACTTTGGGAAGAATCACCCTGGAGATGGTCACCAGGCTCAAGTTGGGATCCCGAATAGCTGAAAGGCTTTTTGAGTTGCTGGTGGACTGGGTGTTGGAGAGTCTTTCCTGTGGAAAATCATTGAAGCTGCCACCTTGATTAGTGTGGTGTCCACAGTCCAAAAGAACTAACAGTGTCATCAGAAAATGTAGGAGGGAATAGAAAACAATCAAAAGGAACCAAAAGGAACCAACTCATTGATGGGTGTAATCCAAATTGGTGCTATCAAGCTGTGTTTTTCTGGTTTTGTTTGGTTGGCTATGTGCTATATCTATGTCTTGTTCAGTCTCTTTGTGCGTCTATTTGTATATGGATGGGATTTTCTTTTTAAGTAGAGTTTAAGTTATAAGTTAAAAATTCATGTTTCCTTTTTGCTTTAGGTTAAACACAGTTTGATTACAGAATCACAGAAGTGTTATGGTTTAAAAGGAGGTCCTATGAGCCATCATGACTTCACCATCTCACCAAACGAGAAACATGGCTCAGTGCTATCTCCTGCCTTTTCCCAATACCAGATACACATTGTTCTGAGTTAAATCATTAACCAATGCCCTATTGGATATTTCAATTGAACGTATGTCATAGTGGTGCATTTCAGACCTGAACCACCCTTTTGTGAAAACATTATATTCTTTCTTTGCGTTTTGCTCCTTTTGCAAATCACTTCAAATCTTTGCCTTCCTGTTCTTTTCCTTGTATGAGCAGGAACAGTTTCTGCCTATCTACTCTATCCAGATCTCTCGTAATTTTGGAATCTTCTATCAGATGGCCTCTTAACATTTCTGTCTCCAAGAAGATCAGTCCCAAACCCTCGAATTTAGTCTCATTACTGATGTTTCTCATCCCTGGAACCATTCTTCCAAACCTGTTCTGCACTCTCTCCAATATATGAGCATCCTCCCTATAATGTGGTGCCAGGACTATGCACAATAATCCAGCTGAGGCCTAATAAGAGTCTTATATAAGTTCACTTCCTTACTCTTGTACTCTATGTTCCTATTAATCAAGCCTATGATACTGTGTGCTTTATTCACTGCTCTTTCCAACTGCCATGCCAACGTCAATGCTTTCTGCAATGATGCCCTTCGATCACTATGTTCTTGCACCCTCTTAGCTTGTCTGTCTACATTCTCTCCTACCAAATTCCATCACCTCATACATCATTGCATTGAATTTCATCTGCCACCTCTCTACACACTCCATAGTAAATAGTTATTTATCTGGGAATGGAAAAAAACACGCTTGCAAGCATATTCTTTGAACCTAAATTATAACAGGTAGAATTGGATAATTTGGTTGTTCAATCAAAATTTCAAATGTATATGTCTCCAGGAGTTGAGGGGTTTCATTTCCAATGCACTACTCCAGTCAGTTGTGACACCCGACAGATGCATGCTGCTCAATCCATGTGGCACACATATACTCAGAGATTGTAAGTGTGGTAGGAAGAATATGAACTTCTTCCCCCATCTTCCCCCTCCACAATCCCCATATTACTCAAGAAAGGCTTAATTGAATACAGGATAACAATGCACACTTTTTAAGTCTAAGGTGGAAGGTGAACAGCTCCTGGACCAAGCTATAAAACGTTGGAATATGCTTGTGATATTGGGAAACTTGGCTAAAACATTACAGCTCACTTAGTGTTACTTCCGTTTCACAGTCGTTACTAAGATTAATTTGTAATGGTCAATTACTCGAATCATTAAAACAATGAATTATTGCTTAGGAGCATGATTTTACCTTTATTCATTAATAGAATGAGGGCATGTCTGGCTAGGCAGCACTTATTGCCCACCCCTAATTGCTCAGATGGCAGTTGAGAGTCAATAACATTGCTATGGGTCTGAAGTGACATGTAGGCCAGATCAGGTAAGGATGGCAGTTTCCTTCCCTAAAGGACATTAGTGAACCAGATGGGTTTTTCCAACAATTGACAATGGATTCACGGTCATTGTAAGGTTCTTAATTCCAGAAGAATTCTTCTGGAATGAAGGTAAGAGATAGAAAGCTAAGAAAAAATTTGAGGAGAAGAAATTCTTCTTCACTCAAAGGGTGGTGGGAGACTGGAACTTACTGCTTGATAGGGTGATTGAGTCAGAAACTCTTGTAACATTTAAACAGTATTTAGGTCTTCACTCATATGTCAATAGCTTCCAGTGCTGCAGGCCAAAAACTGGAAAATGTGATTGGCGTCGGGCAATCTTTGTTGACCAATAATGGACACAGTATGTTGAATGGCCTCCTGCTGTGCTGTAAGCATCCACAAGTGGAAGTCAACACGAGTAACACTCAATGGAGCAAGCTGCTGGCTCACTAACTCAATCTAATTGAGCCACAATACCTTTATGTTCCTTTCTGCCTTACACTGTCAGTCAACTTTATCAGTTTTAATCTTAAAACCACATTCCGTCTGCTCCCCACCTCCACCTACTTAATTTAACTGCTCATCTCCTACTTTGCCTCCTGAGCCCCAGGCATACAGCTTAACGATGTCAGACATAGTTATAGATTGGTCTCCCATCAAAGTCAGCTTAGTGGTGACCATCAACGATGCCTCCTAACACGCTATCATCTTCCGCCCTTAAATGATAAGTTGCCTTCCTTCACGATTATTATCCTCTCTGAGTGCCAGCATGCTGCCTCTATACCCAACAAATGACTTCTCCAATTTGCCTACACCAGCAGTGGCTCCTGATGACATTCCTCGAATTTCAGTGAACCAGCCCTGTCCAACTGACTTGGAACAACAGCTCTCGCTGATGAGTGAGGAGACCCCTGGCTGATATGTGCATAAATATTTAACTGCATTTGCACTACTCCCTCGATTAGAGTGATATGTGCCTCTGCCCGAAATGCCCCAAGCATCTGACTGACCTTGGCCAAGCCCTGGGCTGAAATCAGACAATGACATTGACTGACAACAGATGTGTGCAACTGAGTGAGGCCTAGGCACCTTTCAGAAAAGGAAATTAGTTGGTAGCACATGCTGCCAGTGTGATATTGATGGAAATCGATATTGTACAGCAAAATATTTACCTTCTTGACTGATTATTCCTGGAATTACCTGATCTGGCCTACATTTTATTATTCATTCATGAGATGATGGCATCTCTGGCCTGGCCAGCATTTTTGCCCATTCTTAATTTCCCAGAGGGCAGTCTTAAGAGTCAACCATACTGCTGTGGGTCTAGAATCACATGTAGGCCAGACCAGGGTGGCAGTTTCATTCCCTAAAGGACTTCCTGAACCAGATGGATTTTTCAAACAAGTGACAATAGATTCATGGTCATCATTAGGAACTTAATTCCAAATCCATTTGGCATGGCAGGATTTGAACATGGGTGGCTCCAGACCCACAGGAATGTGGCTGAGTATCAACTGCCCTGTAAAATGGCCCAGCACTCAGTTGTATAAATTGTTACAAAGCCTCAGCAAAGAAATGAAACTAGACCGACCATCTGGCATCAAACAAGGTACCATAAAGACAATGGCAGAAACAGCCCTGTTGAACCTTGGGGGCTGGTGCAAAAATTGGGAGAGCTGTCTCAGAGACAAGTCAAACAACAGCCTGACAAAGTCATACTCACAGAATCATACCTTACGATCAATGTCCCAGACACCATCATCCTCATCCCTGGATATGCCCTGTCTCACCGGCAGGATAGACCCAGCAGAAGGGGCGGGGAAGTGGTATACAATCGGGAGGGAGTTGCTCTAGGAGTCCTCAACATTGAATCCAGATCCCATGAAGTCTCATAGCTTCAGGTTAAACGTGGAGAAGGAAACCTCCTGCTGATTAATATGTCTTCCCTCGGCTGATGGATTGGTACTCCCCCATGTTGAACAACAATATGGAGGAAGCTCTGAAGGTGACAAGGGCACAAAATATACTCTGGGTGGGGGAATCTCAATGTCCATCACCAAGAATGGCTCAGCAGCAGATCGAGCTGGTCAAATCATAAAGCGCATAGCTGCTAGACTGGGTCTGCAGCAGGTGATGAAGGAACCAACAGGAGAAGAAACGTACTTGACTGCATCCTTACCAATCTGCTGGCTGATACTGACCACTGCACGTGCACAGTCCTTGTGGAGACGAAGCCCCGCCTTCGTATTAAGAATAACCTCCATCGTGTTGTGTGTTACTATCACCGTGCTAAATGGGAGGCACTTCGAACAGATTTAGCAACTCAAGACTGGGCATTCATGAGGCATTGTGGATCATCAACAGCAGTAGCGTTGTATTCCAGAACAATATAAAACCTCATGGCCCAGCTTATCCCCCATTCAACCATTACCATCCAGTCAGGAGAGCAATCCTGTTTGAATGGAGAGTGCAGCAGGATATTTCAGGAGCAATATCAGGCAAATCTAAAAATAAGGTGGCAACCTGGTGATGCTACCAAACAGGATTACTTACATGCCAAGCAGCACAAGCAGCAAGTCATTGACAGAGTTAAGTGAAACCACAACCAATTGATGAGATCTAAGTTCTACAGTCTCATCACATCAGTCATGAACGATGGTGAACAATGAACCAACTCCCAGGAGGAGGAGGTTCCACAAATATCCCCATCCTCAATGATGGAAAAGCCCAGCACATCAGGGCAAAAGATAAAGCTAAAGTATTTGCAGCAATTGTCAACCAGATGTGCCGGGTGGATGTTGCATCTTGGGTCAGATAGCTGTTTTCAGCCAATTCAATTCACTCCACATGATATCAAGCAATGGCAGAAGGCACTGGATAGTGCAAAGACTATGGTCCCTGGCAACATTCCAGCAATAGTGCTGAAGACATATGCTCCAGAGCTTGCCACCTACTTAGCCAAGTTTTTCCATTTCAGCTCCAACACTGGCATTTACCTGACAATGTGGAAGATTGCCCAGTTATGCCCCGTAAATAAAAAGGACAAATCCAAAATAGTCAATTACCACTGCATCAGCCTACTCTCGACCATCAGTAAAGTGATGGAAGGTGTCATCAACAGTGCTATCAAGCAGCACCTGCTCAGAAATAGCCTGCTGAGTGACGCCCAGTTTGGGTTCTGCCAGGGCCACTCAGCTCCTGACCTCATTACAGCCTTAGTTCAAGCATAGACGAAAGAGCTGAATTCCAGAGGTGAGGTTAGAGTAACGGCATAGAGTCTGGCATCGAGGATCCTGAGTAAAACTGGAATCAATCAGTATTGGGGTAAACACTATGTTGGTTGGAGTCATTCCTGGATCATAGGAAGATGGCTGCAGTTGTTGGAGTTCAGTCATTTCAGCTCCAGAGCATCTCTGCAGGAGTTTGTCAGGTAATGTTCTAGGCCCAACAATCTTCAGCTGCTTCATCAATGATCTTCCTGTCATTAGAAGTTCAGAAGTGGAGATGTTTGCCAATGATTACATAATGTTCATCACCATTCACAGCTCCTGAGATACTGAAACAGTCCATGTTCAAACGCACAAGATCTGGACAATATCCAGGCTTGGACTGACAATTAGCAAATAACATACATGCCACACAAATGCCAGGCAATGACCATCTCTAATAAGAGGCAATCTAACCACTTTCCCTTGATATTTAATGGTTTCAGCATCACTGAATCCCCCACTATCCACATCCTGGTGGTTGTCTTGACCAGAAATGCAACTGGGCTCACCACAGAGCAGGTCAGAGACGAGGAATAGAGCTGTACGTAACTCACCTCCTGACTCCCCAAAGCCTATCCACTGTCTACAAGTCACAATCAGGAGTGTGGTGGAATACTCCCCACTTGCTTGGATGGATGCAGCTCCAATAACACTCAAGATGCCTGAAACCATCCAGGATGAAGCAGCCTGTTTGATTGGCACCAAGTCCACAAGCATCTACTCTCTTCACCACCAAGGCTCAATAGCAGCAACATGCATTATCTACAAGATGCACTGCAGAAATTCACCAATTTCGTAGACACTCCTTCCAAACCCATGACCACTTCCATCTAGAAGGATAAGGGCAGCAGAAACATGGGAACACCACTACCTTCAAGTTCTCCTCCAAGTCACTCACCACCATGACTTGGAAATATATCACAGTTCCTTCAACAGTCACAGAGTCAAAATCCTGGAATTCCCTCCCTACGGGCATTGTTGGTCAACCTACAGCACACGGACTGCAGCAGTTCAAGAAGGCAGCTCACCACCACCTTCTCAAAGGCAGCTAGGTCTGGGCAGTAAAAACAGGCCTGCCAGTCACGCTCACTTCGCACATGTGAATAAAGTTTTAAAAAGTAGTTCAAAGAACATTTACTGCTGATTCTTCTAAACTCCAGAGGATAAAGGCTTAGCCTCTTGACCCTGTCCTCATAAGGCAGTCATCTCATTCCAGGTATTAAATGATTTAATTAAAACACGTAAGATCATGAGCGGACTTGACCAGGTGAATGTTTAAATGATTTTTTCTCTTGTGGGAGAATCTAGAACTTGGGGTCATAATCTAAAAAAAAAGACAAAGCCCATTAAAAAAGATGAGGAAACTTTTTTTCATTCTTGGAGGGTTGTGAGTCTTTGCAATTCCTTTCCTCAAAAGGCAATGGCTGCAGAATTTTTAAATATCTTTTAATGCAGAGGCAGATAGATTCTTGATTTTCAAGGGTATGAAAGATTATTGGCCTATGTAGGGATTAGGGTTGAGGTTAAAATCAAATGTGCCATGATCTTATTGAATGGTTAGAGCAGGCACAAAGGGCTGAGTTGCCTACTCTTGCTCCTTGTTCATCTGTGCAGCAATGTTGGTATTCCACAGAATTGCTTAGCTCAGGCCCCCTTATAGAATGGAAACAGGTTCTCTCCAATGTGCATGCTTCCTTCTGCCTAAGGCGCATTAAAACATGCACTGAATAAAGATTGCCATGTTTCCTGAGCTAGGAGAATCCACTATCACCTTCCTATAGCATAGTATATTACAAGTAGATTCACATAGCCTTCACATATTCTTGAAGGCAGTCTTATTTCAATGTTGAAGGGAAGTATTGTAGTGGTTCAGAATATTTGACTAACAGCCCTGTAGTGATTGGAATGAGGGCCAAATGGATCTCCTTGACTGTGAGATCCTTGATTGGGGCTGTTTGCCTGGGCCAATCAGGGAGACCTGGCTGACAGCTATAAACAGGAGATTCAGAGAGTCTCCTCTTTCTAGAGACAGGCTCTGAGCTGGCTGGTCAGAGCCCATATACTGTACACACGTAAATAAATGGTGACTTGGTGACAGGATACCGACCGTTGTGCAGTTATTTCAAATCCCAAGAAAATCAGTTCCCAATCCAATTCCGATATATTATAAATAGTGTATTCTTAATCCACTGACATTACTTTATTCAGTATTTAAACCATTTGTTACCTGCTCACTTGGATTTGGAAATTTGATTACATTGCTGAAGTCTTTAGCACCAGGTCAACACTACCTGGAACAATTGAAGTTAAGGGTATAGTTACCTTGACAGCTATTAGTAACACTTATGCTGTTGGCTTCTTTGAAGCATGCAGTAAAGTTTTTCCATTGTGTCTCATGCAAAACAAAACACCCTCAAGTAATATTCCTGCCATAAATAGTGAAGGTATTTTGGACAATTGACTGCTGAGACTAACTTATGGAAGCTAATTTGCCCAGCATGCCCCCATTGTTCCTGCCCTTTCTCCAGAAAAAATAGATACAATGGGATTTGCAAGTGTAATCCCAATATGGCATAATGAACCAAAATAGCATCTTCCCAATCAGATGAAAAGCTGTGACAGTGAAAAAAAGGGGAAAAAAGCCCTGTAATGACCAGTATATTTTCAGAGAAACAATTTTTGACTCCTTAACTGAATCTCATATTCATTCAGTGCAAGTGGATCAATCACTCAGTGCAAGACGGACTTGAAAAATAGAAAGTTATGTTCTTGAGTAATAATCTGTTTAATATAAATGTTTTGGGGGCCAGATAATTCTATTACTGCGACTGTTGTGTACTTATTCTTTCAATTGTTAAATGACGACCTTAACTGCAAAACTTCAGCATTATTAATAGGTCTTAGATATGTTGGTGATTGAGTACAATAGGACCAGATCCTATGGAGTTTAAAAGAATAAAGGTCATTTTACTGAAGGATTTAAGGTATTTGTGTGTGGTGGGGGTTGGCAGGGAAGATGCTAAGAGATTGTTTCCTGGACATTCTAACCAAGTTGATTATTCAAAAGCCAGATGAGAAAAAGGCTGTGAATCTTTAGATCCACCTAACCTATAAAATTGACAGATGCTCAGTTATTGAGTATATTCAATGCTGAGATTGAGAGATTAACTCTAAAGGAATCAGTGATTATGGTGGGAACAGAGATCAGCAGTGAACTTAGAGAATGGCATCAAGATGCCCGGCCCTGCTCCTGCTTGTTACGTCCTTACAAAAAATACATTCTATTCACCCTCCCATTAGCTTCAAAACTTGTTTCTCCTTTGTTTTAAAATTACCAGCTTAGGGATATTGAGCATTTTCACCAAGATACAACTATGCAAGAATTCATTCTCAACTCATACGACCCAGTTGACAGATTTTATTCCAATGCATTGGAAATATTGCTTCTTTGACAGTAACAGGAAATGACTTTTATAAAAATAATTACATTTATGGTGGATGTGCTCCATTTCTCTTCTATTTCCAACAATGTGAAAGTGACATATTTGATGATAGATTTAATAATTGTCCCAACAATTCCAGAGCATTTAACTCCTTTAAGTCTTCGGTCTTTGTGTTTGATTTTCTTCTGAGCAGTCATTTTCTTTCAGCATTAGGCGCTGTTGCTACGATTGAGGCAACTGCCTTGTTGAAGTTATTGAGCCAAAGTGTGCGAGATAGCCGAATCAATGTTAGTAGATGCAGTCATTAACCTAGGGCTGCTGCAACAATCCTGTCTTTTCAGTCGTGCATGTTAATTCAGCTTCCTCCCAAAGTTAGACTCAAACATGCCTTGTTTCACAGAAATGTTCACAAAAAAAAACAACATTGATCACCATTTGTTTTCTCTGCTCAATTTATTGAAAGATCCACAAAAGAGATCTCCTCTCGAGAGAAGGGCATTGTGAGGAGGCGAAGGCAAGCAAAGTGTTAGGCTTTAACTGAAGGGAACACTTCCAAGTGTTCTTGGATTTTACAACTATTAAACATCAAGGTTAACAGGAATTAAATAAACAGCACACTGGTGCCCCCTGCAGCATTAAAAATAACTTCTCAAGCTGTTTGACTTGCTTTACATTATCAAGTAGATTTATGTTACCGCTGTATCCCATAAAAATTCTCTGTAAAGATTTCAGCTCTAGCTATAATCTCGAGAATACTTCAGTGATGTGCACTGATGTGTCTTCTTCACATTTTCATTTTAAGATGAGGACAAGACCATTTCAGTACATAATGATTTTTTGGTGTCAGGAACACTTCAAGGCTGCCTTCAGAGAAGCAGATGCATAATTTGATATTCTGATGGAGTGACTAAATTTTCTGCCCTTCATTACTGTAGTGCATTTCGTCACTGGAAATATTATTTGCTTGGTGGGTAAAGTCATGGTATGTTACGGGAAAAATCATACATCATGTATTTTAAAAGCTTCTACTTCAGTATTTTCCAACAAGAAAACTCTCTCTCAGCCATTGCATCCAATTTTTGACATGGAAGCCTTACATCACCTAATCACTATTTATTGACTTAGCTTGTGTTTTCAGTAACCTGCATCAATCTTACTGATGTTGTGCACTTACGGGGTCTGGCCTTTTACTAAGCTTCCTAAATGTGTAAATGTACAGGTTAACCATGTTTGATATGGATAGCGGGGATATGGATAGATATGTATTACCACTACACTCCTTCTTACTTCCCCATCTTGAATAGCTCCCTGTACCACAATGCCATGATCATTTATCTCATCCAGGCTGCAGGCCTCGCTCTGGTCTAAACAAGCCGAGAAATCCTCGATGATAAAGAAAACATAGAACAACTGATGCTGAAGTTCTGAACCAAAAACAGAAATCTCAGGAGCAACTCAGCAGGTCTGGCAGTCTCTGTGGAGAGAAAGCAGAGTGAACAGTCTAGTGACACACCTTCAGAAATCCTCTGACCCTTTAGACAACTGTAGAGGCCAGGGTCCCTTCACTCTTGGTTCCTGGGCCTCCTTGCATCATTTGCAGTCACACCCTCCAGTCCCTGAACACTAACCCAATCAGATGATCCTATCCCTAAGTGGTATGACTGCAATTTGGAATAAAGCTTCCAGGAAATTTACCCCCTCCCTGATGTGCTGTGGTATCTGCAGTTCAGCTTTCAGTTCAACAACTCCGAGCTGAAATTCCTGCAGCTGAAAGCATTCATTGATGACATGCTTGCCCTGGATCACAACAGCATCCAGAAGCCCCCACAATGTTCAGTCACAGCATATAACCTTTAATATTTAATGAAATAGTAGTTGTTAAGCAACTAATTTATAAGAAATACCTCCTACACCTCCCAAAAGGTTTTGGCACTTTATGTTGACCCTTAAAGGAAAAAATTGTTGTTACCAGCTTCAGATAGATCTTTATCAGGTTCTGTGAAATGGAGTCAACAATTCAGTTTTTGGCTGTAAACAGAAAAGATCTTGCTGGAAGTACTTCCCTTAATCCCTGGGGAATCCCTGAGAAAGGAGTATATACATTTTCTTGGTCATTCAGGCCGGGCAAGATTACAAGAAAACTCCTGTCAGCTTATCAGTATTACCCATCGCAGGTATACATGGCCTATCCTGCCTATTTCGGAAAGTCTGAAAAATCCGAGGAAATTAAAGAGAAGCTTTCAAAATTTGGAGTGTCCCCTGCCTATTTTCAACCCAAAAACCTGGAAGATGAGTGTTTTTCATGTACTGCAAGGGGGGACTTAATAAACTCCATCAAAAATCTTTTCATTCTCAACATTGGATCACACCGGAACAAGTGCTCAATGATGTGTTGTGCAGAATAAAATCTCAAACTAATTTATAAATTTTCTTTGTTCCTTCATTTCACACAGAGCCTGTGTGAAATCTAACCCCCAGCCCTCAGGTTGATACCTCTTTTTATTAGCAGTTTTAAGGTTTTGACTGCCATTTCAGACTGCCTGAAAACTGATTCTAGCATTGTTATCACAGTGATCGGTACAATAGGCAGACACTGCTTCCGTGTGAAATGTTTGCCACCTATACAGTTGCTGGATTTATCAAAAATGCCTGATAAATGACTACAAGCACCTTGATCACCACACATGCATGAACATGCACACACACACACACACGTAAAATCAGCCCAATGATTATGAAAAACACAATATTTGTCTCATTTGCAGTATCCAGACACAGGGTTAGATTCTCAGACATAAAGCAGCCTCACAAAACCAGAGCTCAGGCAAATACCAGCTTTTATCAGTTCCTGTGTTGAATCTTAACGACAAAAGAATATAATTGTTTGATGTATTGGAAACAAACCATAGCTAATTATGTACGATGCAGTGCTTTACAGGCAGCTGATGTTGACAGCTGTAAGGGAGCAATTGACTAGTTGGAATATTTTCAGAGCATGTTGGACAATTACTCTTTATATTGCTTATATCTAATCTGCCTGATTTCTGTTGTTGGGCAAAAGTCAGTTTGCAGATGTATTCAGCGTTGGAAATTTAAAATAAGAACAGAAAATGCTGGAAATGCTCGGCATGTCTAGCAGCATCAGCAGTGAGAAGAACAATTCTACTGAATAGTCATCAAAGCAAAACCTCATGGTCTTTTTTGTTGGGGTGAATGCGGGTCTCGAGCCAACAGTTGGTAAGGCCCACCTACGCCTGCGTGACCTTCCTGGAAACCACCAATCCAGAGGCTGTCTCCAGGATCCCTGTCAAATTCGGTATATCTGGTGGGTTCCTGATGCTGTCAGTCCATTCACAGCACCTACAACTATGGTAGGGCAGCGTCACATTGGGTAAGGTTTTTTTTTATTCATTCACGGGATATGGGCATCAATAGTGAGGCCAACATTTATTGCCCAGCGGGCAGTTAAGAGTCAACCACATTGCACTGGGGCTGGAATCACATGTAGGCCAGACCAGGTAAGGATGCCAGTTTCCTTCCCTAAAGGACATTAGCGAACCAGAGATAGTGGGAGCTGCCAATGCTGGAGAATCTGAGATAACAAGGTGTAGAGCTGGATGAACACAGCAGGCCAAGCAGCATCAGAGGCGCAGGAAAGCTGATGTTTCGGGTCTGGACGCTTCTTCAGAATTCTGAAGAAGGGTCCGGACCCGAAAAAATGTCAGTTTTCCTGCTCCTCTGATGCTGCCTGGCTGCTGTGCTCATCCAGCTCTACACCTTGGTATCTTAGTGAACCAGATGTTCCTTTTTCATGACAGTCAACAATGGCTTCATGGTCATCATGAGACCCTTAATCCCAGGATCTTTAGTGAATTCAAATTCCACAATCTGCCATAGCGGGATTTGAACCCAGCTCTATAGGGCATTAGCTGACTTTCTCAATAAATAGTCTTGCAATATTGCCACTAGGCTATTGCATCTGCATTGGGTAAGCACCACTCAGGTGCCAAGGAAAGCTTGAGACACCTTAACGTGAAAAGTGACGGGGCTGAATCTGCTGGGCCCCTGACGTGAAAGGGATCTGGTCACTCGCTCCCAGCTATCAGGAAGATCTTGATGGAGTCCTCTCAGTTAGCTTCTAGTAGCGACATATAGTTACCTGGTCCTGCTGATGAAAAGACCCTGTTCTGAGATGAATCCAGCTCAGGTGTGTTCAGCCAAAGGGAGGGAATGGTTTGGGACACTGGCCTGACACGGATTTTCTCTCTTTTCCCTCCTCAAGGAAAACAACCTGCAGAGGTCCGAATGGATTCTGTCGCTAGACTCTGTTACTTTGCTCACAGATGTTGCCAGATCTGCTGAGTATTTCCAGCATTTTCTGTATTTATTTCTGATCTACTCATTGCTTGACACTTTGGGAAGATGTCCATCTGCAATTTCCATTTGGTGTCATGGACATAGAACATAGAACAGTACCGCATGAGAACAGGCCCTTCAGCCCACCATGCCTGTGCCAACCATGATGCCAGTCTGGACTAATCCCATCTGCCGGCATATGGTCCGTATCTCTTTATTGCCTGCCTATTCATGCACTGCTTCGTTGAATGTACCATCTTTTGAATGAGATTTCCAGAGTTGAGAGCCTATCTGCCTACTTGATGGAGATAGATTCCTAAAGTTAGGCATTTGAGTTATATCCAATGTGGATGGCAATATCTATCTCTCAATCAGCATCACAAGAATATAGCACCTGCTCATTACCATTTTTCTGTTTCTGTAGGAAATTACTGAGTGCATGTTGGCTGCCACATTTCAGACGTTACAGCTGTCATGACACATCAAATAACTTCATGTGTTGTCTAGCGCGTTAAGACAGCTGATGTTCATGAAAAGTATTACACTGTGCCAGTCTTTCTTTGTTTATATTTTTTGGGTGATCTGGAAAACAGGGCTAGTTTTACAGTTGTCTCAAGATGCACTATTTTTCTGAGGTGGTGCTCGGGATGGATGTGAGGCAGAGAAATATTCTTCACAGCTTCAAGTCACTTTCTGAACATTCATAGTTATATTATCTGTTAATGATTCCATTAATATTCAAGGGGTTACCGTCAACCAGAAACTGAATCGTACAGCCTTGTAAATACTTTAGCAAGAGTATAAGAGGTATATAGCATGGAAACTGGCCCATCAGTCCAATTTGTCCGTGCTAGCCAGGCTCCCTAAACTGAACTAGTTTCATTTGCCTGCACTTGCCCATATCTATCCATATACATATCCAAATGTATTTTAAAAGTTGTAATTATGCTTGCCTCTACCACTTCCTCTGGCAGCTTGATCCATAT
The DNA here is from genome assembly GCA_024137785.1 of Ginglymostoma cirratum. Lineage (NCBI taxonomy): Eukaryota > Metazoa > Chordata > Chondrichthyes > Orectolobiformes > Ginglymostomatidae > Ginglymostoma > Ginglymostoma cirratum. The sequence continues at coordinate 16,996,606 of JAHRHZ010000039.1, forward strand.
ATGAACCACTCGATGTGTGAAAAAGTTACCCCAAAGGTCCCTTTTTAAATCTTTCCCCTCTTACCTTCAACCTATGACCTCCAGTTTCCGACTCCCCCACCTTGGGGAAAAGACCTTGGATACTCAGCGCATCTATGCCCCTCATATTTTATAAACCTCCATAAGGTCAACCCTCAGACTCTTACGCTCTAAGGAAAAAAATTCCCTGCCTACCCAAACTCTGCTTATAACAAAAACCTTCCAGTCTTGGTAACATCCTTGTAAATCTCTCTGGCACCATGCCCTGTTTAATAACATCCTGTAGCAGGGTAACCAGGATTGTATGCAGTCCTCCAAAAGTAGCCTCACTAATGTCTTGTACATCTGTAACATGACATCCCAATTCTTACATTCAGTTCTCTGACCGATGTAGGTAAGCGTACCAAACGCCTTCTTCACCACCCTGTCTACTTGTGATGCCACTTTCAAGCAATTATGTACCTGCACCCCTCGGTCTCTCTGCTTGACAGCATCCCTAGGGGCCTACCATTAATTATGTAATTCCTGCCCTGTTTGTCTTACCAAAATGCAACAAGAACAGATCAGTGGCTGGGAATTCTGCAATGTGTAACTTGCAACTCCTGAAAGCCTGTCCACCACCTACAAGGCACAAGTCAGAAATGTGATGGAATAGTCCCCACTTGTTTGGATGCATGCAGCCCCAACAACACTCAAGAAGCATGAAGTCATCCAAGTCAAAGCAGTCCACTTGATTGACACCACATCCAACATTCATCCCCACACACCCTGTGCACAGTGACAGTAGTGTGTGCCATCTAAAATATAACTCATCTAAGGCTCCTCCATCTTCCAAACCTCCGTCTTCCACCTCTAGGGGATGAGGGCAGCAGATGTATGGGGGTTACCGTCACCTTCAAATTTCCATCCAAGCCACTCACCATCCTGACATGGAAATATGTCTCCATTCCTGCACTGCCAAAATCCTGAAAGCCCAGCCCTAATAACACTGTGGCTATTCCTACACCACAAGGACTGCAACAATTCAAGTATGCAATTTACACACCTTCTCCAGGGCAACTAGGGATGGTCAATGAATACTTGCCAAGCCAGTGATGTCTGCATCCCATGACCAAATAAAATCCAGAATGTCAGCAAATTACATCGATGTTCTCCAATGCAGCCCACCCATTCAGTCCTATTCCTGGCAGGCCTTAGATGTTACATTCAGACTCTCTTCGGGGCCAATCAGTTTTGGAACTCTGAAAATATTTCCCAACAATAGAAACATTTTCAGAGCACAGTTATTTTATTTAGGAAAGCACTTGGAAAAAATATTTTGCTGATAAGTAGAACATCTCAGGTTAACTAGATTTTACAGTAAAGTGAAACAGTAATTCTGGAAAGATGACATCTTAAGTGATATTGCATCGAGACAGCTGCTTTCATATCTTTATCACATTTCCTTTAAACCTAAGGAAATATCCATAAGGGATGTGAGCTTATAGGAAAATAGAAAGGGAGACAGGCACATCTAAATACACTCAGATTGAATTGTCTGTGTGATAGAATTGTATTAAATCTCTAGAGGAATGTATCAGATCAGGTCAAGAAAGCAATATCAGATAATTTAATGTGACAACTTCCACAGTTTATTGGATTTGAGTGTTGCAAACTGCAGCACTCTGCAATCTGTCAATTTGTTTTATTCTTTACAGTACTTCCCTTTTTCCCAGAACAACACTTCAGGGTGAAACGTTTTTAAAAGCTTTTTAATTATGTTTGATAATCTATCTTTGCCATCGTAGATAAGGCAATTAAAGTTGGGGTTTGTATAGTTCTACTGGAGCATCCACCAGTAATTCATTCTAGACAAGGGGGCGAGCACAACAAAAACTAAACTCTCAAAGCATTTCTCATTTAAAAAGAAAACTCTGTGTTTGTTTGCAATTGCGTTTCCTTCTGTCTTTCAGCACATTGCTACTTCTGTTTTTACGTTTAAGTTGTCAAACTCATTAATTAGTGACGTAAATTACAAGTAGTTTTTCGAGATTCTTCAAACCTTCATTTTAATACAATATTTGGGCATCAGGCAAAATGAGTCTAGGACTTGTCTAGCGCCCAGTTATTTCAAACAAAAAAGATGGATTGCTGCAGTTGATGTAATCAAATTCCCCAACCAAAATGGCAGCCATTGAAGGCTAGATCAAAATAAGGTTCCAGAACCCAGCATTTTAAAGTTACTCTCTCATTTAACCATTCAGACACTATTTTATCACTATGCACACACTTAGGGGCCTTCGTTATTCCACTACATAGCTTTAGTGTGCCCTATTTCAGCTTTCACATCGAGTAAATGGCTCAGGCTCTATTCAAGAGATTGTCGATGAGGCTAACCTTATGATGCATGGAGCTGTGGTGATAATGGCTCCCCCGATCAGATCATTCCTCACTGTGTATCATGTACATTCAGGGATGAGCTGTAGGCTGCCAATTTTGAACCTGAAAATTGCCCAGCCTGACTCAAATTACCTAGGAGACATAAAATATTTAAAGAATTGAGCCACAAGTGAAGTTAACCAATTTATGTTGCTACTTTGAAGTAACAACACAAATGGCATGTCTATGAGCAGTCAAAGCTAAAACAACATTCCATCAATAATGTGAGTGAATAATACAGTTTATAGATTTCAGTGGCGATACACAATGCCAGTTACCTTATGGTCTTATGACCCAATAACTGATGGATTGTACCAAACAACACATCCCTTTAGTTGTGTGGTTAGGCAGAAATTTAATAGTAGTTGAACAGTCTTGGGGCTTGCAAAACTCAAAATGTCTAATGTGAGATTAAATTCAGTAGTTAGGACATTACTCGCCGAATAATTCTGAATGTGCTGAGAATCACACTCACAGTCAATATAGGATAATTAGTCAGACCCACGGTCTGGCTCATTTGTGCTTGCTAGGGGCCAACATGTAAAGATACTGTGTCTTTTTAATGAATTAAACAAAAACATGGAGATCAAAATTTCCATAAGTCATTCTCCATGATAATGCTTCGACCAATCAGCTGATTTAGCAACAAGTAATTGTTGCTCTCTTTGAAATGTGGAATTCTTGCGTCTGTTCTGTTGAATATAGAATTGAAACTTTCAACAGCATTTTTAACAGTACTGGCATTCCACAGCTGGTAAATGCGAGACAGCAGCTCAAGTGCTGGAGCCTCAGTGAGAGAAACTTCTCTTTATTACATGAGTCATCTTTAGAGTTCATAGGGAAGGGCCCATGAGGAAATGTTAACCTCAGCAGATGAGAGAAAGAAAGCTGCCTCAGATACTAAGCAGGCATTTTTTGGTAGTGGCCTGACTGGGTGAAAGGGCAGTGTGTCCCATTCTTCTGCAATAAGTTCAATCAGAAACAGGTGATGATGGAACGTCATATTCAAGTCCCAGTCCCCACAGTCTGATTTCCTCAGCATTCTTCAGCTCTGAGTTCCTTGATCAACTCTTTGCATGGTCACCATCCCTTTCCCTCAAGATGCCTCCATATATTCCCACCTAAGCAGTCCCTTCGGAAACAAACTTTAATCTTAGCACCATCTCAGGCCCATCCGTACTAGTCAACTTTCACAAATAGCTTCTCCATCCTTTCAACACGTTCCTTTCTCACACTCATAATTCTCCTCTTCCTCCCCCTGCAGAACAATTTGAAGATCACCAGAGTGTAACTTTCAGTACCATATGGTGCAAGGCAATGTGCATTTATAACAACAGAGAATCTAATCATCAGCCCTTGATGTTCAACGGCATTTCCAACACTGAAACACTCTCCATCAAGAGATACTATTGTTCAGAGGGTGAATTAAACTCTCCATTCAAATGTTGTGCCTATAAGAACCTTTCAAAGATTAGGAATTCATATTGAGGAACACTCCTCTTGTCGCCCTGATCTGTGTCCAGCATCTCAAAGGCACAAGTCAGAAGTATGATTCAATATTGTTTACTTGCCTGGATGAATGCAGCTAAAAAAACACACAAGAAACTTAACACTTTCCAGGACAAAGCAGCTTGTTCAATTGGCACCACATTCTCTGGTTTCAACATTTATCCCATTCCCATTGACACATTGCAGCAGCACATGCACTTGTGTACTATCTACAAGACGCACTGCATTAACTCGCCAAGTCTTCTTCAATAGCACTTTCCAAACTGACAACTTCTACCGCCTAAACACATGGGAACATCATCACCTGCAAGTTCCCCTCCAAGCCGGACACCATCATGACTTGGGAATATATCACCATTCCTTCAGCATTGTTGGTGCAAAATCCTGGAACCCCCTTCCTAATGACAGGAGGCATGCTTACAGCCCAAAGACCACAGCAGTTCATCACCTGGTCTCCAGGACAATTAGGGAAGGCAACAAATGCTGGCTTGGCTTGCAATTCCCATATCCCATGAATGAATCAAAAAAAATCTAGACAGCTGTATAGTGTGGGACCACGGATATAAACTGGACCAGAGAATGTCTGATCATTGCAGATGGAGAGATAACGCTTGTGAGAGAATTCAATATCCTGCAACCATTTGATGCAGAACATGCTTAACACGTTCACTTCAATCTGACCAGCCACTGAAATATGCTGATAGGTTGACTTTGAACTGTTTAACTTTTCTCAGGTTCTAATACCTGTCTTTCATTTCTACAAGCCTCGCAAGTGTTACTCAGGTATAGCAACTGAAGCAGACAAGCTGAGGGCACAGACAGATAGGTAGCAGTATGTTATAGCTGTTCCAGAGACATGGCTTAAGGAGGGACAGGAATGGCAGCTCAGCATTCCCCGTTACAGGGCTTTTTTAACAAGATGGTGAAAAGGGTATAAAAAGCAGGGGAAGGGTAGGTGGTTTTCAAGTTTGATCAAAACGCAATACAGACGTGAAAAGGGATGATCAAGTGAGGTCATATGGATTGAATTAGGGAATAACAAAGTGGCAGTCAAGCTGCTAGGGGCTTTTGTGGCACAGTGGTAGTACCTACGTCTGAGCTAGCAGGCCTGGGTTCAAGTCTCACCTGCTCCATAGGTATTGTTGAGCAGGCTGATTAAAAGTGCCGGCCTATCAAACAGCTGAGGATGTACTAGAGGCCCTGAGTTCAGAGGGAGGTAACAGGTCAGATAGTTAAGCAAATGTCTGACAAGTGCCAATGCAATAGGGTGATAATAGTTGGTGGTTTTAACCACTCCAATATTAAGGTGAGGTTTAGTGTGAAGTGAATTGAGGGAGCAGATATCTAGAAGTTAGCCCAGGATGTTTTGGTCAATTTTGCAGCAACTCCAACGTGAGAGGGCACCAGTTTGAACTTTGAAGCTGGGCAGGTAGAAGGAATGATATTGGGGAAGCATGTTTTTGTGAATTTAATATAATTATGGAAGCAGAGAGATAGAAAAGAGGGTGGTTGTTGTAAACTGGGGCAAGACTAACTTTATTCAGCTAAGAAGTGATATCTAACTCCTGGTTGAAAATATTTAATATTTTAGCCTTAACAATTTTTGTGGCAAAGAATTCCACAGGCTCATTATGCTCTGGGTGAAGAAAATTCCCTTCATTTCAGACCTAAACAGGGTCTAGGCCCGAAAAGTCAGCCTTCCTGCTCCTCTAACGCTGCCTGGCCTGCTGTGTTCATCCAGCTCTACACTTGTTATCTCCTTAGACTGTGACCCTGGTTTTGGATTCTCTAGTCATTGGGAACACCCTTCCAGTGTTTATCTTGTCTAGTTCATCTTAGAATTTTATAGGGTTCTATGAGATCCCTTCCCATTCTTAGTCCAACAGTTTACTTCTAAATATCACCTTGTTCCCTGGTTAACATCTCTATCTCAAGCTTGCTGCAGTGATCCAACGAAGCTCAGAGCAAGCTGGAAGAACAGCACCTCATTTTCCACTTGGGAACTCTATAGACTTCTGGACTCAATATTGAGTTCAGCAGTTTTAGGGCTTGAGGAACCTTCTCGCATGGTCTTTATCCCAATCCCCATACTCCAGGCTGTGTTGTCACATGGTCTGTTATTACGCACAACCTATTTTGAGCTGCTAATAGTTCCCATCAGCAGCTACTCATTCTCCCAGCCAAATCGTTATTCACTCCTTTGTCTGTCCAACTGTTTTTCTCTCCCTTTGGGCTTTATCTCCACCTATCGTTTACTCCTTACCCTCTGCCCCCGCCCTATCTTCTGAGCTACCAGCAGTTCTGAGGAAGGATCAGTGGGCAAATGTTAACTCTGACTTTTTTTCCACAGATGCTGCTAGGCCTGCTGAGGTTTTGCAACAATTTCTGATTTTGTTTCTGATAAGTTCATTTGTTAAATATACATTAAATAGGTACAAAGCTAAGAAGGAGTAGTGTCCAGTACAAAAGGAATATAAAAGAATATACAATTAGGGTATCCTTTTAAGTGAAAAGTTTTAACACAAAATCATATTTGCTTAACTGTGCTTTGGAACAACAGTCATGAATTTTGCTGATCTTTTTAAGTTCAATGTGTCCATTTCAATTTCTTTCTACTTTGCGCTATTACTGAGTACTACTTCCTTCAAATAAGAAAAATATGGAAAGAGAGAAAGAACGTTCTCTGTTCCACAGTCATAAATCCATTTCACTAGCTCTATCCAAAGCAACTCCTGGAAATATGGAGATAGTAGGAACTGCCGATGCTGGAGAATCTGAGATAAAATGTTGTGGAGCTGGATGAACACAGCAGGCCAAGCAGCATCAGAGGAGCAGGAAAGTTGAAGTTTCGGATCGATACCCTTCTTCAGAAATGGGGGAGGGGAAGGGAATTCTGAAATAAATAGGGAGAGAGGGGAAGGCAGATAGAAGATGGATAAAGGAGAAGATAGGTTGAGAGGAGACAGACAGGTCAAAGAGGCAGGGTTAGAACCAGTGAAGGTGAATGTAGGTGGGGATTTAGGCGGGGGATAGGTCAGTCCAGGGAGGACGGACAGGTCAAGGGGGTGGGATGGGGTTAGTGTGTAGGAGATGGGGGTGGGGCTTGAGGTGGTAGGAATGGTTAGGGAGGTGGGGACTAGCTGGGCTGGTTTTGGGATGTCGGTGGGGGAGGGGAGATTTTGAAGCTCGTGAAGTCCACATTGATACCCTAGGGTTGCAGGGTTACCAAGAGAAATTAGAGATGCTGTTACTGCAGGTTTTGGGTGGCATCATTGTGGCAATGCAGGAGGCCCAGGATGGACATGTCATCTGAGGAGTGGTGGGGGGGTGGGGGGTGCGAGTTGAAATGGTTCACGACTGAGAGGTGTAGTTGTTTGTTGCTAACTGAGCATAGGTGTTCCGCAAAGCGGTCCCCAAGCCTCCGTTTGGTTTCCCCGATGTAGAGGAGGCCACAGCGGGTACAGCGGATGCAGTATACCACATTGGCAGATGTGCAGGTGAACATCTGTTTGATGTGGAAGGTCTTCTTGGGGCCTGGGATGGGGGTAAAGGGTAAGGTGTAGGGGCAGGTGTAGCATTTGCTTCAGTTGCAGGGAAAAGTGCCAAGGGTCCACTTGATCTTATCCTCATCAATCTGCATGCCGCAGATGTGTCGACCCGGTACCATAACTGTAGAAGAGATTCCTGCACAGTCTTTGCGGAAACCATCATCGTACCATGAATAACCTTTATCATATTGTGTGGCAGTATACCACTGCATCAATGGGACAGACTTCCAACAGACCTTGCAATTCATGCTGAGTATCTCTGAGACACTGTGGACCATTAGCAAAAGCAAGCACATAATCAATCACAATCTGTAACCTCATGGCCAAACAATCCAAACATGACCATCGTGCTGCAAGATTATTCCTGGGTCAATAAAGAGTGCAGGAGGACATACAAGGAGCAATACCCTTCTCACCATTTCCCCTCACCTGGGGTGAGGTGACCCTCAGGTCAAACGACACCAGTAATTGTCTCCTGCTAATGGGAGAGCAGTCTGGTGAGCGGATGGTGATCTCACTTATATGATTACCATTAGGCTAGATTTTAATACCAGATTTGATTGATTTCAAATCTGTCATTGTGGGGTTCCAGCCCGTGCCTTCTGGCCTGGGACTGTGAATTACTAGTTCAGTGACATTATCACTACGTCATCACTTTCTCTGCATATTTCAACCCTCCTGTGACAAAGGCCAACATTTTCTTTGACATTACTGTCAAGGAGCACTGCAGGAATGATCTCTTCTTTGGTAAATAAAAATCTGTGGCTCAAAGTCAGCACTCTCACCTCTGGGGTTGAAGACTGTGGGCTCCATTCCTGCTGCACAGACTTATGCATAAATCTGGGTGATGTAATGCTGCCAACTTTATATTTGCCATTTATGCTCAGATCATTGTCAGATTAATGAAATGAGTCATCTCAACTTAAAAATCAATTAAATTGTGATTGAATGCTGAAATCTAAGAGAATCTGAGTTGCAGAATATAGCACGAAGCTGGAAATATCTGATTCAACACAAAGCTTGAATTTCTTATAGAATGGAAATCATGTATTCTTGAAGGAGAGCTGGCAAGAAATTGATGTAGGATGAAATTATTTGTGTCCACTGGGTTTCTATCTTTCATTCGTGCCTCATTAATTTCTGAGGAGAGGATGACAGATTTCTTTCCTCAATTCCACAATCATTTCAGATGTATGGCTGATGAATTCTCAAGCTACATTTGCATCCCACCATCTAGCATTTAAAGCATGATTAATCGTCAATAAGTTGCCTTTACGTAACGTCTTTAGTGCAGTAAAATGTTTCAAGTCTGATACCAAGTCATGGATAGAAATACTGAATTGGGTTGACCAGAAGCATGGACTAAAGAAGTCAATTTCAAGTGTTTACTCAAAGGAGAGAAAGACGCAAAATTTAGAGAGATTGAGAGATGGAATTCCAGAGCTTGGGACCCCAGGAGGGCATATGGTACAACTATCAATAGTAGAGCAAAGGAAAATGTTTAGAAACTCAAGGACAGAATTGATGAGTTGCAAAGATTGCACAACATTGTAAAGCTGGATGAGATATTGATATTGGGAATGGGGAGACTTGAAACAAGGTTGAAAATTTTGAAATTGAGGTTAAACTGTGCCAGGAAACAATATAGTTTGGCAAGTAAAGTAAAAGGTGATGACGCTTTGCATGGGATAGGATGCGGGCAAGAGGGAGACATGTTGACATTTATCCCAGACAAGGAGACTGGCACAGCTGTAGTGTATGTGGCCACACCAAATATGTAAAGACAGGTGCCATCTCCCTGGCCCTACACTTATCCCTGGAACATCTGGATAACAAGGATATCTATGTCAGGCTCCTACTCATTGACTGCAGCTCCAGCATTAATACTATAATTCCAACCAAACTAATCTCCAAATTCTGAGACCTAGGTATCTGCTCCACCCTCTGCAACTGGATCCTCAACTTTTGGTACCCAGACCATAAACTGTGAGAGTAGGCAACAGCGCTTTTTGTCCGACGTTCCTCAACACCGGTGCCTCACAAGATCGCCTCCTCACCCCCAGACTATACTCCCTGTACACTAATGACTGTGTGACCAAGTTTTGTCCTAACTCCATCTACAAGTTCACTGATGAAAACCACCACTGTAAGCTGGATCTTGAACAATGACAAGACAGAATGCAGAAAGAAATAGAGTGCTTGGCAGCATTGTGTAAAGATAACTATCCCTCTCTCACCATTAGCGAAACGAAAGAGCTGGTCATTGATTTCAGGAAGCAAGGCAGAAGGCACATCCCATCTACGCCAATGGTTTTGAGGTAGAGATGGTCGAGAGAGTCAAGTTCTATCCAGATCCACCCACTTTGATGAGACAGTCAAGAAAGCACAACAACACCTCTACTTCCTCAGGAGACTAAGGAAATTTGGTATGTCCATAAAGACCCTTACCAATTTTCATAGGTGCACCAGAGAAAGCATTATATCCAGATACATTGTGGCTTGGTTTGGCAACTGCTCTGTTCAGGACTATAAGAAACTACAGAGAGTTATGAACACAGCCCAGTCCAACATGCAGGCCAAACTTCCATCCATCAACTCCATCTATATTTCTTGCTACCTCAGAAAGGCAGCCAACATTAAAGACCCCTCCCACCCCAGTTATAATCTCTTCCAACATTTTCCATCAGGCAGAATATGTAAAAGCTTAAGTACACGTACCCACAGACTTGAGAACACTTCTTTCCCGCTGTTATTAGACTTCTGGAATGGACCTCTCAAATTTCAGATCTAATGTTGGCATCACACTTTGTGCACCTTCTCTGCAGCCTTAACGTTGTATTCTTCAGCCTGTTCTATTTCCCTTATACATTTTGTATGGCATGATCTGCCCGTACTACATGCAAAACAAAACTTTTCACTGTACCTTGATACATGCGACAATAATAAATCAAATAAAATGAAATCAAAAAATGTTAGTTAGGCAAGTATATACTTTTATTGTTGTTTCTTTTTTCCCATGGAGTTGTCAGAAATGCAGCTCATTATGGCACAATGATAGCAACAAGGAATCAGGGATCTTGGTGAACAGAGGAAAAAACTTTGTAACTCCTTAGCCAATTCAATTTATAAATTGGGAATAAATAGGAGAAGGATTGTAAAGGAGGAAGAGAGTGAATTAACTTTAGTCATTCTCACGTTGCTCTTTGTGGGAGCCTTGTGTGTGAAATTTGGCTTCCTTATTTTCTTTTATTACCTGACAGGATATGAGCATTGCTGCCACGATATACCCACATGCCAACAGCGACCACATTTTAAATGTACTTCCTTGGTTGTAAAGTGCTTAGGATAGTGCAATCCATGTTTCTTGTCTTTATGGGTGAATTCAATGTCAGATCAAGTATAGAAAGTGAATCAGGCAGGAAAAGTCAGGAAAACAATTAAAAATTAAAGGATTGATTTTTCCAACATTTCTGAAAATCACTCAATATCTGAAGGAGTGAGATTCTACAAATAAGTGCTCACTTTCAAGTAATTAATTTTCAGACATGTTGTGACACTCCTCCAGAGGAAGTGGGATTTGAACCCAGATCATAGATAGGGATGTTACCACTGCTCCACAAGACCCTACTCAGTCTCCTCGATCAACTTATTCCGGCCTGTTATAATACACTTTCAGGGAAGGTAAAACTTAAACCTAGAACTTGTAGCTCAGAGCAAGGGGTACTCCCTCTGTACCACTGCAGCTCCTTTTCACTCAAATAGAAGCAAAATACAGCAGATGCTGGAAATCTGCAATAGAAAGAGAAATGGCTGGAAAACGCAGCAGGTCTGGCAACAACTATGGAGACAGAAACCAAGCTAACGTTTTAAGTGGAATATGGCTGTCCTGAAGAAGACCCTGCTTCGAGTAATGGGTTTAAATCCCACTGCTGCAGTTAGTTTGGTGTCCAGACACTTTGGTATCTTCTTTGGGTGAGCGGGTTTTATTCTATTTTGAGCTCCTGCATCATGATGATTGTCTGGGTTCAAGTGCCACCTCTGCTGGAGATGTGTCACAACATGTCTGAACAAATTGATTCAAACTACTTACAACATCACGAAACCCACAGGGAAGGATGCACAATGCCATTATCGCAAAGCGAACGACAGATTACTGCATATCATCTGGGAGTTTCTGGCCATTGCCATTCACAGGTTAGGTATACCTCACCACACATTTTGACCAGTTTGCAAAGTTCAGAGACTCTTAATTTTTCAGCAAAGTTTGGGACATTGATGAATCAACAATGTGGTTCAATGTCCCAAAGAACCAGGTAAAGGAAGTATTTTATCTGGAGAAGACCTTTTGTTTCCAAAATCTGGTGAGAACCTCCTCTACAATGATCCTCAACACTGGCACCCTGCAACGTTGCTGACTCAGCCTCTGACTATATGCCCTGTACACTCATGACTGTGTGGGCAAATTTTATCCTAACTCCATCTAAAAGCTCATTGATGAAAACCACCGTTGTAGGCTGGATCCCAAACAATAATGAGTCAGAATACAGGAAAGAGGTAGAGTGCTTGGTGGCATGGTATAATTACCACCAGGCGATGTGTGTGTGTGTGTGTGTTGATGACATAACTGTTTGCTTCAACACAGATCAAAATGCAAATTAACTTCATGTTAATTTAAACAATTTGAGAGAATGAGCCTGTCTTAAACTGTCTAAACAGAATTATGTCTCATACTCTGTCAGATCTCTGTCTTCTATAAACAAAAAAAAACCTTTATCTCCCACGATCACGTACACATACAATGTTTACATTTCGTTCTTGGACAGTAAACAGAAATCTTCAGTCCTAGGTCTTTCTCTTTTCCTGTCTACAGGAATCTGTTTATATTCTCTTGTCTGCTCCCAAGGCTGCTACAGGCCTTCACGTTTGCAGATCCATGTCTGTTAAAATGTGCCTTACAGTGCTGACTTGTCATACTCCTGTTAGAATCCCTTTTCATAAAACAGTATTTAACTCCCAGGGCACACTGATTTTGACACCATCAGAGTGTGCACAGAGACTTCAGTGGCCTCTCCCTGTCTGCTGACATCACAGCACCATCTGGGCATGTAGGGTGGCCATCTTGCATTCTGGACAATCAATGCAGATTCAAAAATTTACCACCCACCACCCAATTCCCTCCTCCCACCTAGAACTCGACAAAGATCCAGTTGTACGCAGCCCCTGATATTTTGTAAATGTTTCCATTTCTTTTTAATTCACTCGTGGGACATGAGTGTCACTGGCTGGCCAGCATTTAATGCCCATCCCTATTTGACCTTGAGAAGGTGGTAGTGAGTTGCCTTCTTGAACTGCTGCAGTCCATGTGTTGTAGATTGACCCATAAAGCTGTTAAGGAGGGAATTCCAGGATTTTGACCCAGTGAGATTGAAGGAACGGTGATATATTTCCATGTCAGGATGGTGAGTAGTTTGGAGGGGAGCTTGTAAGTGGTGGTGTTCCCATGCACCTACTGCTCTTATCCTTCTAGATGGAAGTAGTTGTGTATTTGGAAGGCACTGTCTAAGGATCTATAGTGTATTTCTATGGTGCATCTTGTGAATAGTATGCACTGTTGCTACTGAGCACTGATGGGAGAGGGAGTGGATATGATGCCAATCAACAGGGCTGCTCTGTATAAATCTGAAAAGGTTAACACTAGGATGTGCCATAATCACCACCCATTGTGATGATGTTATATGGACTTGTAGGCAGAACATCTTCGGATCTTGAAGGATAAAATTCTAACATTGGGCCCTCCGCAAAGTCTCTGAAACAATGTCTATCATCTTAAAATAACCTACAACTAGTTGCTCACGTGAAATAAAATATGCCTTGTTTATTAGATTAGATCCATCTTGTTTGACAAGGAAGTAATTTTCTTCTACCAGACTAGATCCAGCAGGCCCTACAGTTTCCTGTACTTAAAGCAGCCTTCAACATGAGCAGCAGCTCATGGAGTGTAATGAGCTGGCACATCCATACAACAATGACCAAAGGCAAGGATTAATAGAATGAGTCCTGGTAAACCTGTTATCTGGAACATGGCTGGATCCCAGAGATTTCAGGCACATGTTTTGACAAATGCAGAGATGTGCTTGCCATGTCTGTCAAATAATTGCTGTGTACTTTCCAACCAAACCAGGAATATTAATGCCTCAGCGCTCTTGACCACCAGGATTTTGACTCCTTTAATTCTAGATTTGCCAGATTAACAAGAATAAAATGTCTAACTAAATTCTCAAACAGGACTGATTACTTCCCAAAAATGTCACAATATTGGCTCTTAGCTGACTACCCATAAGACTTAAGAAGCTCATTCTTTGACAACATAATTGAAAAGTGCTACAGCATGATAAATAAGTGTTAGCAATTGTCAGTGAATAACACATAACCTTTGGTGCAGCTCTGATGGATAATGGACTGTGGAAATGCCAACTTTCAGATGAAATATTAAAGCAAGGTCTTGTCTGGTCCATCAGGCCACATGGAAGTATTCAAGGTTGAGACAAATTTTCTCTTAGAGATAACATAGTGTGGAGCTGGAGGAACACAGCAGGCCAAGCAGCAGAGGAGCAGGAAAGTTGACATTTCGGGTCAGGACCCTTTTTCTCTTGTTTCTTCTCTTATCGTCCTAACTAACATTCATCTTCCCTAAAATCTCCAAGGGATGTGACCATCACACTGGCTGGCTGGGCCACTATTACATGCCTGCCCCTTTGCCTTTGAGAAGTACTGCCTTCTTGAACTGCTGCCGTCCATTTGATATAGGCAGACTCAAAATACTGTCCAAGAGGGAGTTTTGAGATTATGACCCATTAATACTGAAGAAATGGTGATATATTTCCAAGTCAGGATGGTAAATGGCTTGGAGAGGAACCTGCAGATGGTGGTGTTCTTGTATTTGCTGTCTGTGTCCTTCCAGTTGGAAGTGGTTGGGTTTTTAAGAAGGTGCTGACTAAGGAGCCTTGGTGAATTTCTGCAATGCATTTTGCAGATGATTCACACTTCGCCTACAGTGTGTCAATGGTGGGGGGGGGGAATGGGGGGGTGTGGTGGTGTTTATGGATGTAATGCCAATCAAGTGGGCTGCTTTGCCTTGGATGGTGTCAAGTTTGTTGAACGTTATTGGAGGTGCACCCATCCAGGCAAATGGGGAGCATTCCATCACACTCCTGACTAGTGCCTTGTAGATGATGGGTTGAAGTTGGAAAATCAGGAGGTGAGTTACTTGCTGTAGCATACCTGGACTCCAACCTACACTTATAACCATTGTGTTCATGTGGCTAGTCCAGTTCAGTTTCTGGTCAGTTCTAACCACCAGGATGTTGACAGTGGGGTATTCAATGAGGGTAAAATGCCATTGACCATCAAGGGTTATTTGTTAGTTTCTCTCTTGTTGGATATGGTCATGGCCTGCAACATACATGGCACAAATGTTACTTATCCATCATCAATTCAAACCAGGATATCATTCAGGTCTGGCTGTGTTTGGACATAGACTATTTCTATGCCTGAACAAACATGAATGGTGCTGTACTCTGTGAAACCACAATGGGTATGCTCATGTTTGACCTTATGGTATGACGACACCTCAGACACCACACTGAGGAACTGCTGCAGAGATGTCCTGAAGCTGAGATGGCACAACCATCTTTCTATATGCTAGGTATGATTCCAGCCAGTGGAGAGTTTTCCCCTGATTCCCATTGATTGTAATTGACTTGTGATCTTTGATGCTATATTCAATTAAATTCTACCTTCATGTTAGAGCAGTCACTACCCAGCCAATGTTCTAGGGACCCAGGCTCAAATCCCACCATGGCAGATGGTGGAATTTGAATCCAATAATTAGAAAAAAAGAGTCTGGAATTAAGGATCTACTGATGACCATGAAATCATTGCTGATTGTCAGAAAGACCCATCTGGTACACTAATGTCCTTCAGGGGATGAAATTTGCCACCCCCACCTGGTCTGGCTTACATGTGATTCCAGACCCACAGCAATTCGGCTAACTCTCAACTGCCCTCTGAAATGGCCCAGTAAGCCATTCAGTTGAACAATTTGCTCCCAAACCTCAAAGAAATGAAACTGGACTAAACACCTGGCATTGACCTCGGCATCGGAAGAGACAACGGCATAAACAGCCCTGTCAATCCTGAAAAATCCTCCTCACTAATATCTGGGGGTTAGTGCCAAAACTGGGAGAGCTGTTTCACAGACTAGTCAAGCAACAGCCTGACATAATCATACTCACAGAATCATACCTTACAGACAATGTCCCAAACACCACTATCACTATCCCTGGATATGTCCTGTCTCACCAGCAGGACAGACCTAGCAGAGGGGGCGACACAGTGGTATACAGTCAGGAGACAGTTGCTCTGGGACTCCTCAACATTGACTCTGGATCCCATGAAGTCTCATGGCTTCAGGTTAAACATGGGCAAGGAAACCTCCTGCTGATTACCACATACCGTCCTCCCTGAGCTGATGAATCAGTACTCCTCCATGTTGAGCAATACTTAGAGGAAGCAGTGAGGATGGCAAGGACACAAAATGTACTCCGGGTGGGGGATTTCAATGTCCACCACTAAGAGTGGCTCGGCAGCAGTACTGATTGAGCTGGTCGGGTCCTGAAGGACATAGCTGCTAGACTGGGTCTGCAGCAGGTGATGAGGGAACCAACAAGAGGGAAACATATACTTGACCTCATCCTTACCAATCTGCCAGCTGCAGTTGCATCTGCCCATGACAGTATCGGTAAGAGTGACCATCGCACAGTCCTTGCGGAGACGAAGTCTCATCTTCACATTGAGAACAACCTCCATCGTGTTGTGTGGCACTATCACCATGCTAAATGGGACAGACTTCGCACAGGTCTAGCAACTTCAAGACTGGGCATCCATGAGGTGCTGTGGGCCATCAACAGCAGCAGAATTCTACTCCAGCACAATCTGTAACTTCATGGCCCGGCATATCCCCCACCCAACCATTATCATCAAGCCAAGGGATCAATCCTGGTTCAATGGTGAGTGCAAGAGGACATGCCAGGAGCAGCACCAGGCATACCCGAAGATGGGGTATCAACCCAGTGAAGCCATCAAAACAGGGCTACTTGCATGCCAAACAGCGAAAGCAGCAAGTGATTGACAGAGCTAAGCGATCCCACAGCAAACGGATCAGATCTAAGCTCTGCAGTTCTGCCACATCCAGTTGTGAATGGCGGTGGACAATTAAACAACTCACTGGAGGAGGAGGATCCACAAATATCCCCATCCTCAATGATGGAAGATCCCAGCACATCAGCGCAAAAGATAAGGCTGAAGCATTCGCAGCCATCTTCAACCAGAAGTGCTGAGTGGATGATCCATCTTGGCCTCCTCCAGTGGTCCCCAGCATTACAGATATCAGTCTTTAGCCAATTTGATTCACTCCACGTGGTAACAAGAAATGGTTGGATACACTGGGCACTGCAAAGGATACAGGCCCCGATAACATTGCCGCAATGGTACTGAAGACTTGTGCTCCAGAACTTGCCGCTCCCCTAGCCAAGCTGTTCCAGTACAGCTCCAACATTGTTGGGTAGAAACCAATGTGGAAAATTGCCCAAAACATGTCCTGCACACAAAACGCAGGACAAATCCAACATGGCAAATTACTGCCCCATCAGTCTACTCTTAATCTTCAATAAAATGATGGAAGGTGTCATTAACTGTGCTATCAAGCAGCACCTGCTCTGAAATAACCTGCTCAGTGATGCCCAGTTTGGGTTCTGCCAGGGCCACTCAGCTCCAGACCTCATTACAGCCTTAGTTCAAACATGAACAAAAGAACTGAATTCCAGAGGTCAGGTGGCAGTGACATGCCTTGATATCAAGGCTGTATTCGACTGAGTGTGGCATCAAGGGCTCCTAGCAAAACCCAAATCAATGGGTATCACGGGGCAAACTCTCCAGTGGTTAGATTCATACCTGACACATGGATGGTCATGGTTGTTGGAGATCAATCATCACAACTCTAGGATATCACTGCAGGAGTTCCACAGGGTAGTGTCCTAGGCCCAACCATCTTCAGCTGCTTCATCAATGATCTTCTCTCCATCATAAGGTCAGAAGTGGGGATTTTCACCAAAGATTGCACAATGTTCAGCACCATGAAGCAGTCCGTGTTCAAATGCAACAAGATCTGGACAATATCCAGGCTTGGGCTGACAAGTGCCAAGTGACACTCATGCCACACAAATGCCAGGCAATGACCATCACCAATAAGAGACAATCTAACCAGCGCCCCTTGAAATTCAATGGTGTTACCATCACTGAATCCCCCACTATCAACATCCTGGGGGTTATCATTGACCAGAAACTCAACTGGACTCACCACATTAACACAGTGGCTAAAGATCAGGTCAGAAGCTGGGAATACTGCGATGAGTAACTCACCTCCTGACTCCTCAAAGCCTGTCCACCACCTACAAGGCACAAGTCAGGAGTGTGACGGAATACTTCCCACTTGCCTGGATGAGTGCAGCCCCAACAACACTCAAGAAGCTTGACACCATCCAGGACAAAGCAGCCAGCTTAATTGGCATTACATCCACAAGCATCGACTCCCTCTACCACCTACGCTCAGTAACAACAGTGTGTACTATCTACAAGCTGCCCTGCAGAAATTCACCAAAGATCCTCAGAGAGCACCTTCCAAACCCACCACCACCTCCACCTTGGAGGACAAGAGCAGCAGACATATGGGAACACCACCACCTTCCAAACCATTCACCATTCTGAATTGGAAATATATCGCCATTCCTTCACTGTCGCTGGGTCAAAATCCTGAATTCTCTCCCTAATGGCATTGTGGGCCAACCCACATCAGGAGGACTGCAGCAGTTCAAGAAGGCAGCGCTAGCACCTTCTCAAGGGCAGCTCAGGATGGGCAATAAATGCTGGCCAGCCAGTGACGCCCACATCCCGCTAAATAAATAGAGAAAAAAAAACACTACACTGCAATCTTAATTTTTGACTATTTAAGTTAAGAACTTTGCAACATTCTTAAGACCTAAAAAGAGTGATATACATGTAAATACTTTTTTAGCGAGAGAATGTTGCAACAATAAGTCGATAGTGAAGATGAGTAAAGAATTCCTCTTTAGTTTTATCGTTGCAATTTGTTTTTCTGAAGCTCCAGAAGTACAAAGACGCAGGTTAAAACAGAACCTCAGATAAAATAACTAAGACTGCTGTCAAGTTATGAGTGAAGGCGAAACAAAACGATTTATTACGATGCAAAATGAGACAGACAAATCTAAAGACCAAGAGCTTGATAAGAAGTTGGAACAATGAAAGTTGGAAGCTCAGTGACGACAATCTGAATTAGCACAATATCAGGCATGTTCCTAGAGAACTGAATTTGATATACTTTCATGAATATGGCAAAGAAACAGATGTGTAGTGGTTAAAACAGAGTGGCACAAACTGTCTATAACTGATTTCAGAATCTGAAGTATTCACGTTTGATTGAATGATGCTGTGGAGCAAAAGGATGATGGGTGAATCTTACTTTTTGTTTGGTTAAGTCCAAGTTGTACTAAGTTTTTTGGAAGGTTTTTTATTGCAGTGAGGTCTAGTGCGTTTTCTGGTCCTACCTTATCAAACTTGGTGCATTCATCCTGCCCCGAGGCATTTTGAAGGAGCTTGTCAGACTTGTCGCTGATTCTGCCATACATCTCACAAACCCCTATAAGATTCTGCCCACGTGTACAGACTACTTTTGCGTTTGATGTAGTTTTACATTTAAACACAGACTTGGCAACATGCACAATTCTGGATTTTCAAATAGAGGCAGGATGAATCATTCTGTACAAAAATCACTAACCCTTTGTAGTGTATTGCATTGCCAGGTATTGTTTTACCAAATGGCTTGCTGTCCCAATTTCCGTACACTCCCTTTGAAATGATCAAATTCAGAATATAATCTGCTTTATACAAAATCAAATTGATGTGAGGAGGTCTCCTTGAGAAAACTTCCCAACCCAGGCTTTGAATGCATTCAGTAGTGTCCTAAATATTGCGAAAGGTTCCACGTAACTTTCTAAACTTTACATTAACTGTTTCCAATTGAAATTTCAGAAATAAACAACTTACTTTATCCAAGGAAGATTCATGACCATAACCTCATAACTATCTGGAATAATTACACAATGCATCTCCATCAGCTCAATTGTATATTTATTAAACTGATCTAGAAAAGTGTATATTCTTGCCGATGTGAAGAAAATATTTACAAACACATCTACCCCTGTCAAGAAGGATAATTGTTACCAAGCACTCTAGGGCCAAGCATTCTTTGTTTGCCGCCACACTTATCAACTCGAGAACAACTGCTCTTCCCCAGTTATGATTTTCCCATTGTCAGTAATTTCTGTTCTAAAACATTCAGATAAAACCAACAAATCGAGTATAAAGTTGAGACTTTGTGCTGCAAATTCATATATTAGCACAATTCAGGACTAAACTCACAGGATCTTTTTGAGACCTTCAGAAGTGACATAGTGAGATTTTGTCCTTGACCGCATTTAAATTGGGGATCTAGAAATAAAAAGCAGTTGTAGGGTATGCGGAAGTTAATAACGTCTCTATTCCAACTCTATTTGTTGAAAAATACACCAATGCCAACCAACCCTATTTGGAGAAGTTGAAATTTGCCAATAATTCTTACAGACACCAACTAACTTATTGATTATCATTCCCGGGTCACTGGACTCAAAGCATTAACTCTGCTCTCTCTACATAGATGCTGCCACACCCGTTCAATTTCTCCAGCAGTGTCGGATTTTGTTTCAGATCTTTGTTTATTTTCCTGATTATAATTATTTGTCAATGAGCATTTAAGTTCACTGAGTTCATAACTAAAATTGTCAGATTAGAGATAATTTGTTACCTCCAGGATAGCAAATTAAAAATTCTGATCTTTAATCTACTAATGAGAAGTCATTGCTGACATCTATATTAAGAGGCCAAATCAAGTTGTATGTAATTAGGAATCTAGAAATATCCGGGAATATTTGCAAAATCATACAGTCATTGCAGACTTATCAGTCTTCCCAATAATTTTTAGTTTAGATGACGATCAATAGTTTGCATTTATATAGCACTTTTATTTTAATAAAATGGCAGGATACTGAATTGCGTTGTCTCTTTGAAGCACCTTGGAATATTTTATTACATTAAAGGTGCTGTATAAATGCAAGTCATTGATAAAAGCCTCAACTGGAAATGATTGGGAAAGGTGATAATTCTTCAATGACTGTACATTTCGGCTGATAACCATTATTTCCAATTTCTTAGTTGAAACTCTGGAATTCACTGGATGAAGAAAGTGCAAGAACAAGCCAGCAAGCTGGCAAGGCACACATTGACAGTACGGTAAAAGGGCCCTTTCGCACCCTGAATTCTGGAATTCAGCAACAGTCAAAAAGAATCTAAACATCAGAATCTCAATCAATCTGAAAAACTTAGAATCTTGAAAGTGACTGAATAATTAGCAACGTCAAATTGACTGGCTTCATCCAGCGCAACAACTTCAAGATTCAACTATCCACTCATTGAGAACAATTCAGATACTGATCCATACATCTGTTTTGATTAATAGAAATCTTATCTTTTTGGACTCACATCCTATTTCTAATCTGTGTGTGTGTGTGTGCACATGCTGTGTAGATAATTCTACTTGTATTTAAATAACTAATAAGCCCACCCTTTATTAATTCAAGATAGCTTTGTTAAATTGACTCCTTTCAAAATATAAGTTCATTTGTTTCCAGGAGAAAGGTACCCACAAGAGAAGGAATCCATTGCATCCAAGTGAGGCGAGTGAGTGACTAAAGAAGGGGAATCCATTCATTCCTCCCTATCCAGGAGCTCAACAATTTGATGCATTCCTTTTGAGTCATAGAATCATAGAGATGTACAGCACAGAAGCACACCCTTCAGTCCAACTCATCCATGCCTAACAGATACCCTAAATTCATCTAGTCTCATTTGCCAGCATTTGCTTCAAATCCCTCTAAACCTTTCCTATTCATATACCCAACCAGATGCCTTCCAAATCTTATAATTGTACCAGGCTCCACCACTTCCTCTGGCAGCTCATTCTGTACACGCACACCCTCTGCATGAAAATGTTATCTCTTAGGCCCCTTTCAAATCTTTCCCCTCTCACCTTAAACCTATGCCCTCTAGTTTTAGCTTCTGCCACCCTGGAAAAAGACCTCGGCTATTCACCGTATTCATGCCTCTCATGATTTTATTAACCTCTGTAAGGTCACCTCTCAGCCTCCGACTCTCCAAGGAAAATAGACCCAGCCCATTCAGCCTCTCCCTATAGCTCAAACGCTCCAACCCTGGCAACATCCTTGTAACAATAACAGATTGAGGATTCTTGACCGGGCTCTGAACATGACAATATATCCTGGCAGGAAATGGGGAATAGGAGGAAGAAAACAGGATTGAATCTCAAGTCACAGAATCATAGAATCATACAGAAACAGACCTTTTGGTCCAAACAGTTCATGCCAAACATTATCCCCAACTAAGCTAGTCAGACTTGCCTGCTCCTGCGCATATCCTTCCAAACCTTTCCTATTCGTGCAATTATCCAAATGTCTTTCATATGTTGTAATTGTACCCATGCCCACCACTGCCTCAGGAAGTTCATTCCACATGCGAACCACCTTCTGTTTAAAATGTTTGCCTTTCATCTTTTTTAAATCTCTCTCCTCTCACATTAAAAATGTATCCCCCAGTCCTAAAATTCTCAGTCCGAGGGAAAAGACAAGTAGCATTAACTCTATCTGTACCTCTCATTATTTTATAAACTTCTATCAGGTCGCCTCTAAACTTCATATGTTCCATATTCAGCAACATCCTGGTAAATCTCTGCTGAACCCTTTCCAGCTTAATATCCATCCTATAACTGGACAACAAGAACTGACCACAGAAGAAGCCTCCCCAATGTCCTGTACAACCCTAACGTGACTTCTCAACTCCTATACTGAAAGAAATGAGCAATGAAGACTAGCGTGCTAAACATGTTTTTACCCATCATGTTTATATGTGATACAAACTTCAAAGAATTATGTCCTTGCACGCCTAAGTCCCTCTGTTCTACAGCACTACCTAAGGCCCTACCATTAATTGCATAATCCCTACCCTTGTTTGTTGTACCAAAACACAACAGCTTGCATTTATCCAGATTGAACTCCACCTGCCATTTTTCAGCCCATTGACCCATTTGATCAAGATTCCTTTGTAATCTTAGAAAACCTTCTTCACTGTCTACTTTGCCACCAATTTTGGTGTCACCTGCAAACTTACTAACCACGTCTTCCATATTCTCATCCACATCATTTATATAAATGAGTTGAGTTTCTACTTTGAGACAGCAGCAGAGAAGGCTTAGCATGTTTATTTGACATTTCTAGTTCTGGTATTTGAGTAGAGTTGTTAACCCCAGTTAATCCATAATTGTATAATGCAAGACCAGAGCAATTTACGTTTAGCCACTACTAGGGATCATTTCTCAATGTTTGATTTTGTCTTTCTAATATAGTTCTAAATTGCAGCAAATCTTGAAGTTAGTCACTGGTTTTAACTTCCAGAAACCTGCTTTAACCTCTCTGCTAGCAACTGATGATTCACTTTAAAGGACAGAAATTCATGGGAAACATGTTCGCAATTTCCTCACACTGTTTTTAGCAGGTAGAGAACATAAAAATGAAATATCAGTCTTATTTTGTTGAGTAAATGATTTTGATCTGAAAATGAATACATCAAATCTATCAAACTTCAGTGTACATTAAATATGGACAAATAATGAACAAGTTAATTGAAGATTTCAACATAATGTTTAAGCTTAACAAAGGATATTGTAGGCAAACATCAAAATCACAAAATCGTTTCAAACCTTTTACCACTTGCTTTAAAAAGGCGAGAAGGACTTGAGTTTATACAGCACCTTGCAAGAAATCAGTGTTTGATGCCAACCAGATATTTGCTCAGTAATTACTGCTGTGATTACAAATGACATGGAGAAATAACCTGTGCATAGCAAGGCATGAGAAACACACACAAATATGAATGTGTTAATAACTAAGGGATCCGTTTTTTAGCAATGCCGGTTACGGATAAAAATTGACAAGGACACCATAGAAATCGTTTCTTTTCTGTGAATAGTGACCTGGAATCTTTTACATACACTTAAGAAGACAAACAAGGTCTTGGCTTAACTTATCATCCAGAAGATAGCATCTTCATACTGCAGCACATGTCCATAAACGCGTGGTGCTATTTGCATGGATTTTTGGACTAGAACTTGAACACATCACTTTATAGGGCCACCACTGGTTTGGCACTATTAATGCACAAGTATCTGACACATTTGTACAACATGACCAGGAACACAGCAACGTTTAGGTTTTCACACCATCTGAAAGGCTTACAAATGTGACAAAAACTGCAAAAGGGATTAGAAATCCTATGTTCTACCCCAAAATACAGCATTTCCTATTTTACTGGTGGTGAGGCTGGGGTTAGGCTGAGTCCCACACATGCACCTGCAGTGATCGTAATAAGGTCAATCAGGTGGACCTCATAGCATATGAGTTCCCCGAATGGGGCTGTTAATCAGGTTCAATCAGGGAGCCCCGGCCGACAGATTAAAAACAGGAGCGTCAGACACCTTGACAACTGGATCTGAAGGAGCTGGACCGAATGCTGTCTTGAGTCTGTATAACAGCAGCAACTGCAATGGCTTTACCGGCCTAGATCCTGAAGAAAATTTTCATGTGTAGATAACGGGTCACTTGGTGACAGGATACTAGGCTCTGTAGAGTTATTTCAGTGGCAACGAGAGTAAAGCATGTTCCTGAAGAAACTCATTTACAACAGTCATCTTTGAGTTAGGGTAGGCATTTTTGGTATCATACTGCTATTGGGGAAGTTTGACTCATTCAACCCTGCCATTGAAGACTGGGCTCAGTAATGTGAACAGAATGTGTTTTTTTTTGCCTGGGTAAATGACATTGGCGCAGATGTAAAGCAACAAGTAACGTTCCTGATAGCTTGCGGACCCACAGAATTTTAGGTTATCAGGAGGCATCCCTCGGCACCAGATACTAAAACCTTTCAAGAGTTCATGGGTGAAGTTAAGGAAAATTTTCAGGCTGTAGGTCTGTGGCTAGCAGTGTGCCACAAGGATCGGTACTGGGTCCACTACTTTTCATCATTTATATAGATGATTTGGATGTGAACATAGGAGGCATGTTCGTAATCTTGCAGATCACACCAAAATTGGAAGTGTTGTGGACAGCAAAGAAGGTTACCTCAGAGTACAATTGGACGTTGATCAGATGGGCCAACGGGCTGAGGAGTGGCAGATGGAGTTTAACATAGATAAATGGGAGCTGCTGCATTTTGGAAGGACAAATCAGGGCAGGACTCATACACTTAGTGTGGAGTGGGGAGTGTTGCTAAACAAAGAGACCTTGGAATGCAGGTTCATAGCTCCTTGAAATTGGAGTCCCAGGCACAGGATAGTGAAGAAGGTGTTTGGTATGTTTGCCTTTATTGGTCTGCGCATTGAGTACAGGAGTTGAGAGATCATGCTGTGGCTGTACAGGACATTGGTTAGGCCAGTATTGGAATACTGTGTGCAGTTCTGATCTTCCTGCTCTGGAAGGATGTTGTAAAACTTGAAAGGGTTCAGAAAAGATTTACAAGGGTGTTAGCAGGGTTAGAGGTTTTCAGCTATAGGGAGAGGCTGAATAGGCTGGGGCTATTTTCCCTGGAGTGTCGGAAGCGGAGGGGTGGCCCCGTTGATGTTTATAAAAGCGTGAGGGGCATGGATAGGGTAAATAGCCAAGGTATTTTCCCTAGTGTGGGGAGTCTAAAACTAGAGGGCATAGGTTTACTGCGAGAGGGGTAAGATTTAAAACGGACCTAAGGAGCAACCTTTTCATGCAGAGGGTGATGTGTGTATGGAATGAGCTGCCAAAGGAAGTGGTGAAGGCTGGTAAAATTACAACATTTAAAAGGTATCTGGATGGGTATATGAATAGGAAGAGTTGAGAGGAATATGGGCCAAATGCTGGCAAATGGGATTAAATTAATTTAGGATATCTGGTCGGCATGGACGAGTTGGACCAAAGGGTCTGTTTCCCTCTAAATGCTGAGAGACCGCTTGTAATGTGGGATTAATGATACAACCATGTAAAAGTGCCTAATAACTGAAGCTCAGTTAGACCTCAAACAGTAACAACAACTGGCTTTATCATTGGAAAATGTGGCAACTGGAGCATATGAGTTGCAGGGTATTTTGATGGAAGTGCACATCCACACCAGTAAGACTGAGCTTTGGGAAGACTACTTGAGTGAATGCAAATTGCGTAGCCTAACTCAGGACATATCCTAAAAGGAGACACTCTAGGTCAGCCCACAGCAAGACCCTAACACCAAGCCAAGCCCTGCACAAATGGTTAAAATTTTCTTGGGGTCGTCAAGCCATTGTAATTGCTGTCATACTGCAGACTTGAGATAGCAAAGGAGTCCTGCAGGAACTAAAGTGTGCAAGACAGGTCAAAGACTGGTATCCAGGAGAGTGCACACCCTGAAAAATCCACCTACATTTGGTTTGGAACAGTTCAATTCTTTAGCAACATTCAAATCAGAACCAATCAAAATAAACACCTGGTTAAATGGTCAGCCAGTTGGAATGGAGGTCAATACCAGTGCAGCTGTTTCAGTGACTGCAGAACCAGTCTTTAACAAAATTCAAGATAACAAGGTGTGGAGCTGGATGAACACAGCAGGCCAAGCAGCATCATAGGAGCAGGAAAGCTTGACGTTTCGGGCCTAGACCCTTCATCAGAAATGGGGGAGGGGAAGAGGGTTCTGAAATAAATAGGGAGAGAGGGGGAGGCGGATAGAAGATGGATAGAGGAGAGGATAGGTGGAGAGGAGGCAGACAGGTCAAAGAGGCGGGGTTGGAGCCAGTAAAGGTGAGTGTAGGTGGGGAGGTAGGGAGGAGATAGGTCAGTCCAGGGAGGCTGGACAGGTCAAGGGGGCGGGATGAGGTTAGTAGATAGGAGATGGGAGTGCGGCTTGAGGTAGGAGGAGGGGATAGGTGAGAGGAAGGACAGGTTAGGGAGGCGGGGACGAGCTGGGCTGGTTTTGGGACAGCGAGTCCCAGGCGGTGGCCGGCATAAGAGACATTGTCCTGGAAACATATGTGGGAGTGGCTGAGTGCTGGTACGGAGTGGTCCGGAGGCTTGGAGTGGAGCGGAGACTTGGAGCTGTTGGACTGGGGTCTGGCGCAAGTGGTCAGACCATATGCAGAGGCCCTACGCTGAGCTGCTGCAATGTAATGTTCATTTGAAATTTTTACCTGACTGTATTTCAATCTTTTAATGATGTCTGATTTCTAATTTATTTTTTAAACTCTGTAAAGTAATTTGACTACTTTTTATTCCTCTTTTAGAACATAGAACAGTACAGCACAGTACAGGCCCTTCGGCCCATGATGTTGTGCCAAACTTTTATCCTAAACCTAAGGTCTATCTGACCCTCACCACTACCTTATACTATTATCCATATGCCTATCTAATAGCCGCTTAAATACCCCTAATGAGGCCAACTCTACTACCTTCTCCGGCAATGCATTCCACGCCCCTACCACTCTCTGAGTAAAGAACCTACCTCTGACGTCTCCCCGATATCTACCTCCTTTCACTTTAAAACTATGCTCCCTCGTAAAAGCTACCTCCACCCTAGGAAAAAGTCTCTGGCTGTCTACTCTATCTACATCTCTGATCATTTTGTACACCACTATCAAGTCACCTCTCATCCTTCGTCGTTGTAAAGAGAAAATCCCAAGCTCTCTCAACCTTTCTTCGTAAGACCTTCCCTCCGTTCCAGGCAACATCCTGGTAAATCTCCTCTGCACCTTTTCGAACGCTTCCACATCTTTCTTGTAATGTGGTGATCAGAACTGGACACAATACTCCAGATGTGGCCGAACCAGGCTTTTGTATCCATGATTTGTAAAAAAAGTACTTGTATCTAAGAATGTGACATAAGACATTGCCATTCTAAAAGCTTTTTACTGTACTTCTACAATGGAGTACACGTGACAATAGGGAATATTCTACTGACTCTACTCAAATGCATCCAGGGCTTTGATGAATGTAGAGCATAAATATGTTTAGATAGAGAAGGAAGGATTGGCGGTCAGATCTTAGAGTCAGGAAATTCTACCAATACCTTAAAAGTCATAAATTTGTAATAATAATGGACCACAAATGCCTACTAGGTTGACTTAAAGAGGATGAGGCAGTCCTACCCATACCTTCAGGCCGAATTCAGCAGTGAGCTCTGATACTAAGTGCATATAATTACAAATTGGAACACCATCTGGGAAGCATTGTAGCAAATGCAGGTGTATTGAGCTGCCTCCCGCTGGCAGATACACCACGGGTTGTACCACCATTGGAAGATCCGAAATTGTTTTAAATTTTCTGGACACACTTCCAGTCACAGCTGACAATAACAGGCTTTGGACGCAGAAAGATCTGGTGCTAGCAAAACTGAAACAGCTGGTGGTGATGAGGAAAATGAAAGGGCCATCGCAACCAGAATTGAAACCTGTTTCAGAATTGAAACTGAGAGAGACCGGATCACAGGAGAGAATGACATTTTAATGTGGGGAGCAAGCGTGACTGTCCAAAGTAAAGGTCACTGCCAGATACTGGCTGAACTCCACCAGAGTCATCCAGGGGTTTCCAAAATGAAGATGTTGGTGAAAAGTTATGTCTGTTGGCCAGGACTGGATGCAGACATAGAAGCATTGTTGGGACAGTGCCCAGAGTGCAAACAAGGACAAAAATTACTGCCAGCAGCTCCCCCCAACCATTCATGGGAATGGCTGGGTAAATCCTGGACTTGGTTACAAGTTGACTATGCAGGTCTTTTCTTGGACTTAATGTTCTTAGACATTGTGGATGCCCACTCCAAGTGGCTGGACATGTACAGACTTCATTTGTCAAACATGGAGACAACAATAGAAAAACTGTGTACAGCTTTTGCAATACACAGACTCCCAGAAGTGTTTGTCATAGATAATGGGCTGTCGTATACCAAAAGGGAATTTGAGTATTTCCTCAGGTCAATTTGCATTTGACATATAAAGGCAGCTACAAACCATCCATCATTCCAAGGTCTGGCAGAAAGAACAGTCCAAACTTTGAAGACAGGCTTACAGAAATAGCTTACACCTTCACTAGATACCAAACTGCCCTGCTTCCTATTTGGCTATAGGACCTACAGGGATTGCTACAGCAGATGTACTAATGCGAAGAAGTGTCAGACATCCTGTTCACTCCATGAGCTGGCTCCATGGGAGCTGAACCAAAGTCAAGAACTTCCCACATGTAAACAACGGGTGGCTTGGTGATAGGATACTGGCCTCTGTGGATTTACTTCAGCATTGCTAGAAATTAGGAGTAAGAGTTGGGCAGTTGGTCCTATGGGCTTTCCCCACCAATCAGTAGAATCAAGGTTGATCCTCTATAACATTGCCATATTCTGCTTTCTCCTGCGACCCTCCATGCCTTTACAATCTAGAAATGTATTTATTTCTTTCTTGAATATATTCAGTGATTTAACACTGTATAACCTTCTGTGTTCAAGAATTACAATGGTTCACTAACATTAGAGTAAAGAAATCTTACCTCACCTCTGTCCTACATGATCTGCCTTGTGTTGTGAAACTGTGTCATCTGGTTCTGGGCTCCCCTGCGAATAGCCTGTCCGATACAGTCAGAATGTTGTACTTTTCAATCTGATCCCCTCTAGTGCTTCAAACCTCTACTGAATATAGACCCACTTGAACCAAACTCTTCTCATACAACAGATCAGCCATCCTCAGTATCAGCCTAGTGAACCTCTGCTGCTCTCCCTCTGTGGAAAGTATATACTTCATTAGCTAGGGAGACCTAAACTACAAGTAATACTCCAGGTGTGATCTCACCAAGTTTCTGTGTAACTGCAGCAGGAAGCCCCTGCCTCTGAACTCAACACTTGTAATGATGAACACCAAACTACCATTTGCTTTCCAAATTGTTTATTGCATCTGCCTGTCTACTTTTATTGACTGGTGTCCAGGGACATTCAGATTCCATCATGCATCCACACTTCCTAATTATATCACTTTTAAATAATAAACTTCCCTTTCTTCATTCTAAGTGTATAACTTCACATTCAGCCACATTCTACTGCTTCTTCTATTGGTTTGCCTGTTTGCTTAACTTGTCTAAATCACCTTGCAGCCTGCTTGCTTCATGCAGGTCATATTAACATATATTATAAATAGCCGAGGCCCACGTATTGATCCTTGCAATACCCTACTAGTCTGTCACCTGATAAAAGACCCATTTATTCCCTCTTCCCTTCCCTGTCTGCCAACTATCCCCGTCTCATGTTCTTTAGCTTTTACCACTAAACTTTCATGAGGGATTTTCACAAAAGTCTTCAGAAAATCCAAATATACCACATCCACTTGCTCTCCCTTAGCTATTCCATTAGTTACATACTCAAAAAACTCTAGTAGATTTGTTAAGCACGATTTAAGTTTCATAAACACATGTTGACTTTGTCTGATCCTGTTCATGTTCTATTATGACTTTTTTTAAAATAATAAACTCCAGTATTTTCCTTATTTGTGATGTTAGACAAACTGGTCTGTAATTAATCATTTTTTCTTCCCCTTCCTTTTTAAATAATGAATTTAAATTTGCCACTCTCCAATCTTCTGTAAGATCTGCTTGAGGATCTATAAAATTTTGGAAGATGATTACCAATGCATCATATTTCCAAGGCCACTATTTTAGTATTCTAGGATGTAGATTATCAGGTCCTGGTGAATTGATTTGTCACCCTTCAACCCTATTAATTTCCCCAGCACCATTTTCATAATAATATTAATTTCCTTCAATACCACCTTCTCATTAGGTACTTGGTTCTTTGACATTTCCAGGAAGTTATTTGAGCCCTGTCTTGTGAAAACTGAACCAAGGTATGTGTTCAATTCTCCTGCATTTCTTTGTTCCCGTTATAATTTCCATGGCTACTGACAGTAAAGGACCATAATTTGTCTTAACCAATATCCTTCTCCTTCTCCTTGTATATTTCCAAAAGATTTTATGGCCAGTTTCTGCACTCCCTTCAATTTTACTCTCATTCTTGATTTTGTGTCTCTTGAACAGACCTTCTGACCTCTTTTGCTGAATTCTGAAGTGTTCTCAATGATCAGGCTTGCTTTTGTTCTTATGGCAATTTGATATGTCCAATACTGTCCCTAGTTTCTTTTGTAAGCCATGGTTGAGCCATCTTTCCTTTTTTTATTATTTATGTGCCAGGGAGAAATGAATAACCTCTGTAATTCATAGACATAATATTTTAAAATGAGCCATCTCTTATGCAATGTCAATCCCTTTAATAAGGTTCCCCAATTCATTATTACCAATTCATTTCTCTTACCTTCATTGTTACTTCCATTTAGATTCAAGATCCTAGCTTCAGATTCAACTACTTCATTCTTTACCTTAGTGAAGAATTTGATCATGTTATGTTCACTCTTCCCCAAGGGATCCTGCACAACAATACTATTAATCCTCTAATCCCTTCTTGTTGCACAGTACCAAGTCTAGAATAGCCTGTTTCCCGGTTCACTCCACAAAATATAGGTCTAAAAAATGTCAGGTACATCCTCCAGTGATCCTCACCGACAATATCACTGCAAATTTGATTTGTCCAGGTGAAATGTAAAGTCACCAATAATTACAGTTGTATCCTTATTGCATGCATCCCTGATTTCTGCTTTACTGCTTTTCCTGACATCTCTAGCACTGTTTGAGGGCTTGTAGAAAACACCAAGCATTTGCTACCCTTATCTGCACTCATACGGATTCCATTGGATGTTTTACTCCTGTACAAACAATGCTACGCCTCCTCCTTCCTCTCTTTGTCTGTTCTTCCTAATTAATGAACGTCCTTTAGGGAAGGAAAGTGCCATCCTTACCTGGTTTGGGATACATGTCCCTCCAGACCCACAGCAATGTGACTGACTCTTAACTGCCCTCTGGACAGTTAGGGATGGGCAATAAATGCTGCCTAGCCAGCAACACCATCGTCCCATGAATGAATTTAAAAAAAACTCCTGGATGTTCAGTTCCTAGACTTGGTAGCCCTGAAGCCATGGCTCTGTAAGTGTAACTATTTCATAAGCATTTATATCTATTTGCATTGCTAATTCATCCACCTTATTGCAAATGCTCTACTCATTCAGACACAGATCCTTCAGACTTGTCTTTTTAACCTTGTTAGTCATATTTTGTATATTTTGTCCTGTGGCCTCTTCTGCTTTTTGGACCTTGCTTCTTTCAAGCTTCCACTTTTGCTTCTTACCTTTCTGTCTTATATTTCTATCTTCGTTTCTTCCTCCTTTATCTCCCTGCTAAGTTTCCAACCCACCCTACCATTCTAGATTAAACACTTCATTCTAACAATAGATCCTGGTCCACTGGATCCCAGTCTTGCCCAGGTGCAGGCTGTCCTGCATGTAACAGTCCCACATTCCCCAGAACCAGTTTTGGAAGCAGCTGTTTGTTTGAATCATTGGTTGCATCCAATCCAACCTGATTTTTTCATTTCTTTAGTGCGAACCCTGGAGTGCACAGATCAGATATGGTCAGAGCGGGTTTGGCATTTGTGAAGTAGTTTGGATAACCAGAGTTCCCCCTTTGATGGGTCCAGACAGGGTTGTGGACCACCTCTGTAGGAAGTTAGATGCCCTATAAAGCGATCCAGTCTGTTATGAGATTGTTAGCATTAGGCATAAATTAGTACAGGTGAAATAGTGCATAAGTTTATATACATATTCCTGTCAAATTTATTAGTTCTCTCAAGAAATGTGTGAAAATAATTGTCTGAAGCATCTGTGAAAGGAACCTGTCAAAACTGTCTTGAAGGACCTGACAAAATGAATTGCCAAAAGTGTTTTTCAAAAGAACATATCAGAAGTATGAAGACATTGAAAAATGCTATCTTTTATATCTACCAAAAATTAGGCCAAGCACTAAAAATGATAGCTTGATCTTTTATGCTGTCTGTCAACATAAGCTTGAGGGTATCAGTTATGGAATTAGTGACTGATTTCACAATCATCCATTACCACAACGTAGTTCCTTGCTTTTAATTGTTTAATTGTGAGTTACAAATGGTTTTCGGTTACTTTGGTGGGACATTATGAATTCCAAAATTTGTTGCATCTGAATTAAACGATTATGCTTACCATATTTTACCTTGTTGAAAGCATGTAAATGTATAAGCTTGTTTTATTTTCTATGAGTGAGTTGTTTATAACATGAATGTATATATACATACACTTCGAACTTAATTTTATCGAAGTTAAATCTCTGCACAGTGGGTCTGTGCTGATCCTAAGTGATCATTCTGGATACAAGTTACGTTGGCATGATAAGTGAAAGGGCAAAGAGTTTTGAATGGGGATATATATTGGCAAGAGTTGTCACGAAGTTGGAATGGTGGCAACAAAGGGCCACAGAAATTTGGTAGACAGGCATAGCTTGGCACGGGCTAAAAAGTCCCATGTGAAGTGATAGTCATATCGTAGCATGGTGGTGGGAGGGACAAGTGTGAGAGGGCTTGAGATGGCATGGATGAGGCAAGTGGAAGGTCTGAGGGGTGATGTCTGCCTGGATCTTTCATCTTTAATTCTTTACTGATGCATGTTGGACACAGGGAGGAATGGCAAAGTCAGCCCACCTCCACTCCTGACAACCACTGCAGCTCATCTTGGGTCATTGTTCGGACTTCGCATTCAGATCAACCCCGAACCAAAATCGAGAAGTGCAGGAAATCAGAGGTACAGGCTGATTTTAAAGGTCGGAGCAAGGAGCTCAGATTTCTCTTGACTCTGAACAGCCATGCAAGAATGAAAGTCCAAGCCTAACTATTTCAACAATAATGACTGGAAATGTCTTTGCTTACCCTATCTTTTCACATACCACTTCATTTTGACATTGAAAGAGTAGGGGTCTAAAATAGCCACTGGCAATTTGATAACATGGCAAATGCAAACTTTTGAGAACAGTAAATTAGGGGTGCCTTTAATCACTATTGGTTTTGATCTTATGTTGTTTGCTTCTTTGGGGCTAATTTAAATATTGTTTAATTTTGATGCAAATTTTTTCTAATGTTGATTGTCAAAGATAGTTTAAGTTTTTTTTAATTTTAAAAACTGTGGTAAAGCTCATAATCCTACTTTGATTTGCACAAACAATAACTGGTTATCTATTACCGGTATCACATTTGGACAATAAAGAATGATTTTTCCTGTCTCTAGCAGATGGAATACCATAATTGCCACTTGTAATTGGTTCTGATTGGATGGCAGAGCAGACTCGATTGGCTGAATAGCCTAATTTCTGCTCTGATGTCTTATAAATGCTCAATTAACCTTAACCTAAATACTGCAGAACAACCATGCATGATAATTCAAACAGTTACAAAAAGACAAAAAGAGGTAGGTTACTGACGTTATGATTCCAACAGACAGTTTTGCTCACCAGTGATAAACATTGGAAATTCAGAGATTTCCCATCTCAGTGAGAAAATTGTGCACAATGAAGACAGAGATTCCTCTTGAATGTGGCTGACAGGTGACGTACCCTACCAGAAACATGAAGTCATAATGTTATACCCACCTGCTGACCCACATAGATCAGCAGATCAATAATATCACAGACGAAAGTGCATGCGGGTTTGTTCTTTCAAGGCAAAATGCTGCAGATGCTGAAAATCTGAAATAAACACTGAGAATGCTGGAGAAACTTCTCAGGACTGGCAGTATCTGTGGAGAGAGAAACAGAATTACTGTTTCTGTGTATCTTCTACTGCGTATCTTCCTACACTATGCAGTTTCCCAATATATACATTATTCACATCAAAAAGGGTCTGCAGTAGCTGCTCAGAGATAGTAAGAACTGCCAATGCTGGAGTCAGAGATAACACAGCGTGGAGCTGGAGGAACACAGCAGGCTGAGTAACATCAGAGGAGCAAGAAAGTTGACGTTTCAGATCGGGGCCCTTCTTCAGAAATGTGGGAGAGAGAAGGGAGCTCAGAAATAAATAGAGAGAGGAGGGGTGGGACTGGAGAAGGTAGGTGAGATGGTGATAGGTGAGTGCAGGTAGGGAATGGTGGGGATTGGTCAGTGAGGTGGGAGAGAAGGTGGACAGGTTGTGTCAGGTCAAGGAGGTGGGGATGAGAAGGACGGTTGGACATGGGATAAAGCTGGGAGTGGAGAGTTTTGAAACTGGTAAAGTCCACATTTAGGCCATTGGGCTGTAGGCTTCTGAAGCGGAATACGAGGTGCTGCTCCTCCAGTTTGTGGGTGGCATCATTGTGACACTGGGCGAGGCTCAGGATGGACATGTCACTCAGGGAGTTGGGGGTGGGGGAGTGGTGGGGAGTTGACATGGTTTTCCACCTAAAGATGGTGTTGTTTGTTGTGAACAAAGAGCAGTTGCTCTACAAAGTCACCTCTGAGACTCCGCTTGGTCACACCGATGTAGAGGAGGCCACATCAGGAGCAGCGGATACAGTAGACCACATTGCTAGGTGTGCAGTTGAACCTCTGATGTGAAAGGTTTGTTTGGTGCCTTGGATGGAGGTGAGGGGGGAGGTGTGGGGTAGGTGTAACACCTCCTAGGGTGCAGGGAAAGGTCTGGGGGTGGTGGGGCTAGTGGGGACTGTGGAGCAAACGAGGGAGTCGTGGAGAGAGCGGTCCCTACGGAAGGCAGATAGGGGTGGGGAATGAAATATATCTATGGTTATGGGGTCAGACTGCAGCTGGCAGAAGTGGCGGAGAACGACATGTTGAATCTGGAGGTTAGTGGGGTGATATGTGAGGACAAAGGGGATTCTGTCTTTGTTTCTGTAGAAGGGAGTGGGGTGAGGGCAGAGGTGTGGGAAATGCAAGAGGGCAGCACAGTGGCTCAGTGGTTAGCACTGCTGCCCCGCAGCACCAGGGACCTGTGTTCGATTCTAGCCTTGGATGACTATGTGGAGTTTGCACATTCTCCCCGTGTCTGTGTGGGTTTCCTCCAGGTGCTCCGGTTTCCTCCCACAGCCCAAAGATGTGCAGGCTAGGTGGATTGGCCATGCTAAATTGCCCATAGTGCCCAGGGATGTTTAGGTTATGTGGGATGGACAAAGGAAATGCAGGGGTAGGGGAATGGGTCTGGGTGGGATGCTCTTCAGAGGGGCGGTGTGGACTTGTTGGGCTGAATGGCCTGTTTCCACACTGTAGAGTTTCTTGGACAGCATTTTTGACCACCCAAGGGGGGAAGTTGTGATCTTTGAAGTAAGAGGACATCTGGGATGTTCGGGAGTGGAACGCTCCATCTTGGGAGCAGATGCGGCGGAGGCAAAGGAATTGGGAACAGGGAATTGCATTCTTGCAGGAAGGTGGGCGAAAGGAGGTTGTAGTCTAGGTAGCTGTGGGAATCGGTGGGCTTGAAATAAATATCAGTTTTGAGGCAGTCACCAGAGATGGAGACAGAGAGGCCCAGGAAGGAGAGAGAGGTATCAGAGATGGTCCAGGTGAACTTGAGGTTGGGGTGGAAAGTGTTAGTAAAGTTGATGAACTGTTTAAGCTCCTTGTGGGAGCTCGAGACAGCACGGATACAGTCATTGATGTAGTGGAGGAAGAGGTGGGGGATAGTGCCAGTGTAGCAGCAGAAGACGGACTGTTCCACGTATCCTACGTAGAGGCAGGCATAGCTTGGGCCTATGCGGGTTCCCATGACCACCCCCTTTGTCTGTAGGAAGTGGGAGAAGTTGAAGGAGAAGTTGTTAAGAGTAAGGATGAGTTCGGTTTAGCAGATGAGGGTGTCGGTGGGGCCTACAGGAGACGAAGAAGCAGATGGCTTTTAGGCCATGTGCGTGGGGAATGCAAGGGATTGGGTCATCATAGTGAAGATGAGGTGTTGGGGACCGGGGAATTGGAAGTCTTGGAGGAGGTGGAGGGTGTGGGTGGGGTCCCGGACGTGGGTGGGGAGTTCCTGGACCGGGGGGAGAAAATGGAGTTGAGATAAGTTCGGTGGGACAGGAGCAGGCAGAGACAATGGGTCAGCTGGGGCAGTCAGGTTTGTGGATTTTGGGAAGGAGATAGAAGCGGGCGGTGCAGGGTTGGGGAACAATGAGGTTGGAGGCTGTGGGTGGGAGGTCACCTGAGGTGATGAGCTTATGGTCTGGGAGATGATGGTTTGGTGGTCAGGGGTGGGGTCATGATCGAGTGGCTGTAGGAGGAGGTGTCAGAGAGTTGGCGCCTGTCCTTGGCGATGTAAAGGTCAGTGCACCACACCACTACCGTGCCCCTTTTATCTGCAGGTTTATTAGTGAGGTTAGGGTCGGAGCGGAGGGCTGCACATTCTGTGGGGGAGAGGTTGGAGTGGGTGAGAGGGGTGGAGAGATTGAGGCGATCAATGTCACGATGGCAGTCGGAGTTGAAGAGGTTGAGGGAGGGTAGGATGCCTTGGGATGGTGTCCAGGAGAACGGGGTGTGTTGGAGGTGGGAGAAGGGGTCTGTAGAGGGGGTGTTAGACTCACTGTTAAAGAAATAGGCGCATAGGCGGAGGCAGCCGAAAAACTGTTTGAGATCCAAACGTGAGCAGAATTCATTGACGTGTGGGCAGAGGGCAATGAATGTGAGTCCTTTGCTGAGGACTCACCATTTGGTCCTCAGTGAGGGGGAGTCTGGGGGAGAGGGTGGTGAATACCCGCCAGGACTGGAGGCTGGGGCTGGGGGTAGAGCTGGTGGCTGGGATTGGAGCTGGCCGTGGGGGCGGAGTTGGTGACGTCGTCGTCACTGTCGGCAGTGGGCAGGGTCACCATCGGCGGCGATCTGAAATCAAAACATAAAATGTAGCAAACGCTCAGCAAGTCGAGCAGCAGCAGTGTGAAGACAGAAATAAATTTACCATTTCACATAAATGACCACTTATCCGAATATAACAGAATGTTATTACCAATGCCAATATGCGAATGCTAAAGAGTTCATAATAAATCATTTTTCGCCACAGTTTTTACAGAAGCTATTTAAATAAATCACTTCACTCTACTGTTAAATATAGGGCAGAAACATCTAATCGAAACATGCTAATTAGTAGCTTGGTGACATTTGGGACAGCAATTACATACAATTGGAGGTGGTATGTTAGAATAATTTCTGCTACAGTGACTATCCTATTTCTCTAATATCTATTGGGTAAAAATAAAATTTTAATGTAACAGTATAATCATAATAAAGTGTGCATATCACTGGAGAGATTAATTTGATGCAAGCATTTTCTACCACAGTTTATGACATTAGCATGCCATTAAAAATTGGATCTGTTATTATGATGTGGACTTAATCATGTCCAGTAAATATTGAATTTGTTGCGTTATTAAAAATATTCTGTTAGCCAAATCTAAATCAACTCATAACCTGGCCTCCAGCCCATACTGTTACATTATACCCACTTGATAACTTTTAACATTCCACGACTGAATTTCAATTTCAACTGTGAGCATAGAAGGGAAAAACAATGTTCATATGTTCTAGAAATGTGGACAATTGAATTCATGCGGAAGTAATGAAATAGTCTGATTAGGATCATTAAAAAATGTAGCTCAAATCTGTTTTGACTCTGAACAGCCATTGTCAATCAATTTATAGATGTTGAGGGGATGACTTTTAATTTACAACCACAAAATAAGGGTATCCATTCTTCTTCATGAAAGCTGTTGATGTGAGGAACAAAATAAAGTTCATCACACACTGCTCACGAAAGTACATGATGTAGTTTCTTTTTTAGTCTGGACATTCTAGTGGGACAAACCTCCTGTGAGCTTCCCCTCCTTTGGAGTGCAGGTTTTGCTTCTCTCCCCTTCTTCATCCAGACAGGAGGGCAGCCTAATCAGCAAGAACTAAACACCAAAAGAAATGTTTTGCCTGTGCTCCCTCATTAAACCTCCTCTGTAAATTCAGGTGAATATGTGTTTGAAAGCTTCATTCTCAAGTCACTGGGGTCACCAGAACACAAGGGATCAAGTACAGATCCAGAAGTCAAACTTACTTTGGAATACAGCTAAGCATCTCTTCAAAGCAATCACAGAAGGTTATGCAAACCCAACAATTCTACATGTGAATATACTGGATTACAAATTTGGAAAATGCTCCATCTCTGTAAATAAAAAAAATAAACTGGCATTTTATTTGTGGAAGAGGCACAGAACTCATAATCTCAATATATTCACATTCAACTCAACGGTTTCAGGATGACCAAATCAAGACCTATCTCAAAGGACGTCAGCTAGGTCTCCATTAAGTAATCTACAGTAGCCTGCTTCCTGCCCTACAACGGAGGCTGAGAAAAAGGCAAAGCAAACAATGAAAAAAACCCTCGCTTGACATAAAAATCTTATAATGCAGTGAAGCATTTATCAAAGAATTGGAGAGAATTCAGAAATTGAGAAGGACGTAGGGGCTATGTTGGCATGATGAGGCTGTAAGTCTAAAACAGGAAGAAAAACAATATGGAAAAGTAAAAAAGCAATACAGACATGTTGGAAATTCAAAATTAACTCTCACTCAATCAATTGGAATAGGAATCATAAACAAAATGTTCAACAGGCTCTGTTGTACCTTGAAATTGTGCTACATTTTTAAAAAAATATGGGTGAGGTCAACTCATATGCATTCTCAGTTGGAAAATTAAGTATCCTATTATTTTAAAATGTGAGGAGTGTCGTTTTGTACAAATGTCCTACTAGGTAAGAAGCCATCTTGATGATCTTGTATTACTGATTATTATCAATATTCACTGTTCAAGAACCTGTGAAATTAAAAAAAAGTACAATTTGAGTCATATTTATACATTGAAAATTTTAACTATTGTTCTCTTCAAAGATAGATAGTTTGAAAGTGAAATGAATTGTAGGAGTGAGCAAAAATCCCCATATTCTGCATTATCAGACAAAAATCCTGGACTTTTCAAATAGCTTTCAGAAGTTTAAAAAAAAGACAGCTGGCCTATGCTCTGGGGAAATTCCACAGATTCAGAGATTGCTGCTTGGAACCATTATCCAGCCCAAAAATCCAATTCATACTCCCCCTCTAAAAGAACAATCAACCAGGCCTAAACCCCATCTTACCCAGACAGAATGGGGCCTCTGCAGATACCAGACATTCAACATCAATCAATATTCATGCACAGAGCTACTGGACATTCCACTTAATCAAAGATAAAAGGTACTGCAGATGCTGGAGAATCCGAGATAACAAGCATGGGGCTGGATGAACACAGCAGGCCAAGCAGCATCATAGGAGCAGGAAAACTTGACGTTTCGGGCCTAAAGCCTGGGAACCCTGCAGCCCAATGGCATCAATGTGGATTTCACAAGCTTCAAAATCTCCCCTCCCCCAACCACATCCCAAAACAGCCCAGCTCATCTCCACCTCCCTAACCTGTTTTTCCTCTCACCCCAAGCCACACCCCCATCTCCTATCTACTAACATCATCCCGCCCCCTTGACCTGTCCGTCCTCCCTGGACTGACCTATCTCCTCCCTACCCCACTACCTACACTCACCTTTACTGGCTCCATCCCCACCTCTTCGACTTGTCTGCCTCCTCTCCACCTATCCTCTCCTCTATCCATCCTCTATCCGCCTCCCCCTCTCTCCCTATTTATTTCAGAACCCTCTTCCCCGCCCCCATTTCTGATGAAGGGTTTAGGCCCGAAACGTCAAGTTTTCCTGCTCCTATGATGCAGCTTGACCTGCTGTGTTCATCCAGCCCCATGCTTGTTATCTCACATTCCACTTAATCAAAATATGTTTTAACCTACTCTTAACTGTTAGGAAGCTAATTGCCTCCAAAGGGAACAGCAGTAACACAATGGCAAGTGCAGATTTAGTATGAAGATAAGAGACCCGCAATTAGTATAATTGCAGGCCCTGACCTCACCTGGAGGAGCTACAGCCCAAGAATTATCTGCTTGGCTGTCTCCGGAAGATCCCTACAACAACCCTGAAACCTACCAACACTGGCCTGTTCCATACTAGGGGAACTGAAAGTAACCGACCACGGCCAGCAGACCTGACAATTGGCAACCCTCGAAACTCACCGACCCAATTGACAAGGCCTCAGACACCTCCTGAGGTGAAAACTGGTTTGTAAAACCACCACAAAGGAAGGAAAACTAAGTGCTCACCCAATAAATCCAAAACATCTCCTACCCATTCAGAGGATTCAATGCAGACTGAAGGCCTATGATCTCTGAAGTCTTCATCGATGCACTGGTTACGGCAAGTGAGAATGGCCAGCTGTAATTCAAACTTGCGTTTATCCCCATTGGTGAGCTTATATTCTCATGGCCCAAAAGTATCCAACCTGGCTATCAGGGAGGGGAAGGAGGGTGGTGACAGTGCAGGGAACACCAAGGATAGAAAGCTTGTTCAAAGTTTCTGTGATTAAAACTATGTTTAGCTTCTAACAGTGTTTACCCTGCATTTAATTTAATAGGATATTTAAGTGCTGTCTTCTGTGTAATTGATAGTGTCAATTCCACTGTTTGTTATATTTGCCTTTATTTCTTATACTCACCTTTTGTATTTAATCAAAGCAGAGATTCTTTTGCCCTGTAACATCTGCTACTGTCTGCTTCATTTCACATTCCCTAAATACGTCCAGTGTCAGAATCAGGGATCGGGGTGTGATTTGAACCATCTAAAAATCAGCAAATTACTGATTGCAAACGAGAACCCCTACAGAATATATGAAAGGTGGAATTACCCCCAGCCACAACTCGGATTCAAATTCTTTAGATTTAAAATAGACCAATATGAGAATTGTTTGAGCAAAGGTTCCATGGGAAGAGTAAGTAAATGTATACATCCTGTTATTAATTGATAGTCCTTTCTGATATTCCCAAGGCATTGTTTTTCTCCTTTGAATTCCTGAGAAAAAAAAGGTAGAAACTGACAACAGTCTAATGATTTGTCACAAACAAAGCCAATCTGCTCAGCAGCACAAAACCTGTCTTACACTGAATAGAACAATAGAAATATCTATGTAAATGATTATACTGTCGAGAGCAAAGTGTAGAGTAAGGATCAGAGAAGAAGAAGAAAGTGTTTACTTGGATATGCTTCCTTTTACAACATCAGAACATTTCAAGGTCCTTTACTGGTGATAAATTGTAATCACTGCTGCAATCTATGGAAACACAGCAGCCAATTTGTCCAG
Organism: Ginglymostoma cirratum; assembly: GCA_024137785.1. Taxonomy (NCBI): domain Eukaryota; kingdom Metazoa; phylum Chordata; class Chondrichthyes; order Orectolobiformes; family Ginglymostomatidae; genus Ginglymostoma; species Ginglymostoma cirratum. Next base: position 17,038,562 of record JAHRHZ010000039.1, read on the forward strand.
AATGAGATCCCACAAATAAAACAATGAGAACATAATTTGTTTTTAGAATTAGAATCCTGACAGTGTGGAAACAGGCCCTTTGGCCCAACAAGTCCACACTGACCCTTGGAGCATCCCACCCAGACCCATCCCCCTATAACCAACACACCCCTGAACACTATGGGCAATTTAGTATGGCCAATCCACCTAGCCTACACATCTTTGGACTGTGGGAGGAAACTGGAGCAAACCCACACAGACAGAGGGAGAACATGCAAACTCCACACAGATAGTCACCTGGGGCTGGAATCAAACCCAGGACCCTGGTGCTGTGAGGCTGTAGTGCTAACCACTGAGCCACTGAGCCACTGTGCCACCCTTTAATGATGTTAGTTCAGAAATAAACTTTGGGCAGAACATCAGGGCGAAAACCTTGGCTCTTCGATAGCGTCTGGGATGTTTTAGTTCCAGTTTGATTTTAGATCATTTTTGAAAGGCATATCTGATAGTTGAGCAGTCCCTAAATATTAGATTAAAACATCAGATTAAATTCATTCTGAAGCCCATTGAGTGGAATTTGAACAAACTTTGTGAATCAGATACAGTTCTGACGTTATTGAGCCAAAGCTGACAGATAGCCAAACAAAGAACATCTGGGAGGGCACTCCTCTCCTCTCCCCTCCTGGGACTTGCTTCTCTCCACCCCTCTCCTCCTTCCTTCATCTCCTCCCCCTTCCTTCACTCCCCTTCCCTTTTCCTTCTCTCTCTCCCCTTTCTCTCTCTACTTCTTCCCCTGTCCCCTTTTCCTTGATGCCTCTCTTTTCCGTCCTCTCTCTCCATCCCTTTTTCACCATCCTCTCTCTCCAACCCTCTTTTCCTTTACCCTCTCTCCATTCCTCTTTCCCTATTCCTTCTCTCCATCCCTCTTTTTCCATTCGCTCTCTCCTAACTCCCTTCCAGGGGCATGACAAGGACGATGGCAAAAGGTTGCTTCTCCTTGTGGAAGTGTGAAGGATCAGAGGCCATAATCTCATAATAAGACATCCCAGATTGAAGATGGAAATGTAGAGAAATTTCTTCTGTCAGAGTGTAACGCATCTTTACCTCAGAGGGCTAGTTGAGGCCATGACAACAAATATATTCAAAGCTGAGCTAGACAAACCTTTAGTCAGTAAGGGACACAAGGGTTATGGGGGATAAAGAAGAAAGTCATTTTAACGGTTATCAGATCATCTATGATTTCATTGAATGCCAGAGCAGACGTGATGGACTGAATAGCCTACTTCTGTTCCTATGTCTTATTGTCTTATTAAGTTATATTTTAAGCCCAAGTCGATTATCTCATTGATATAATTAGATCAATTCTTGAAAGTTGTTTTTTATTCATTAAAACCAGAAAGAGGACATGAGAATGTTGCATTATTCCATTAGAGTCACTGAGCAAAGCCATGAGTAGGTTTGATTACATTATAGCTTAAATATTTTGAAATATTCTTCTGGTTATGATTTATTTTTTCCATTCAAGTTATACCACTCTCTGTGATTATACTAATTCAAATATTAATCCACTTCTTGTCTCAAAATCTTGCATCTTAAAATTGTGGCACAATAGACTATAACTCTAGATGTAAAGTTAAGCCCATTTCTCTCTGAGCCCCTTGACACCTCTAGACAAAAGGGATGCACATGCCTGTTTATCTTCCCTGAGCCCAAGGCCTTAAGTGAACAAAACAGTCTAATCTTGAAGCTTATAGCATGATCTTCAACAAGATATACCGCACACAAATAGACTCATATTAACAGATGTTTACGCAAATAAAATGCACAACTACAATATCAGGTAGAGCTGTGGGGTAAAGATGAACCCTTAGGAAATACAGATTTGATTCAATTTATTCAGACTTTCACTTGCAAGGTATTGTGCCATGAAGATAAATTGAAGAACTGAACCCTTTAATCTGCACACTTGATTTGCTGGTTGTATTCCATTTTGTTTCCATAACATTTTCAAGTGATTTTGATAGTTACCTGAAAAAAAATTGAAATATGAAACTATTTTAATTAGTTTTTGAAAGGATGGATGTGTATTAATAAGTAGTTATTACATGCTAAGAATTACTGAAAAAGTTGCTACATACGTAAATGCAAGGTTCACAATCTCTGCTTAATCTTATTGAAAATACAATTCACATAATAAAATGCATCTATAAATTGTATAACCACAGATCTCTCTGAAGATATTGATCTTTAGTAAAATAAATATGTTGGCTTTCATCTTTAATTACTTACATTTACCACAAAACTTCAAAGGAGATGATTAACAATGCTGGAATCTAAAAACTTCACAGTTAGTTGTCCGTATTCATGTGACCTGTAAGATTTTGGTTATCGGAGAAATATTTGAGCATTTTAGGCAGACATTGTGCTGTGCATTCTAGACACAGAGCCTTACCTTTCAGCAATCGTGTTGGGAAATCTTGGGCCAGATCCTCATATTTTTCCAGGATATTAGCTCCATAGTAAAGAAACAGTCACTCACACAGCTTGAACATTTTGGTCCTTTCACAATGCAAGTGGCAATAAAAAGGGGCTTTCCGTCACACCAGAGATTGTAAGAACTTCCAATGCTGGAGTCTGAGATAACACAGTTTGGAGCTGGAGGAGAACAGCAGGCCAGACAGCATCAGAGGAGCAGGAAAGTTGACATTTTGGGTAGGAACCCTTCTTCAGAAAAAGGGCCCGAAGAAGGGTCCCAATCCAAAATGTCAACTTTCCTGCTCCTCTGATGCTGCCTAGCCTGCTGTGTTCCTCCAGCTCCACACTGTGTTATTTCTACCACACCACATGTTTGAACAGAAGTAGACAGAACTAAAACATATCAGGATAGAATAAAAAATCACAGAGGTCAGATGGATTTGGTATTTATTTCGTGCATTTGCCTCAGCAAATGATCAAATTCTTCAAAGAATTATTGGGAAGTATAATCGTTGTTAAATATTGCTAAGTAAGCGGCCAATATTTTCTGCTGTTGTAGGAATATGTGTTGACCCCATTATTCTGCAAAACAATGCCATGGACCCTCTCAGTGGAAAGATAGCCACTCACTAGAGCACTTTCCCATTGCTGCACTGAAATTTAAGGTTGGGTAATGAGCTCTAAACCAAAGGTGCTGCATGCACTCACACAGTCTTCCAGCTCATGGGGAAGCTTGTTATAAGTGGAATCGAACTGACACTGGAGGTGTGAACATAGGTTGAAGTTAGCATTGGAAAATGTCATGATTACTCTCCGGCTGGAATCTTTCTGGTCTTCCCAATGCTCACTGAAGGGTGAGTGAGGGAACTCGGTGAGTTGGGAAAGCCAAAGGTCAGTTTCCTGTCAGCAGGTTAACATGTTGCTATTAAGTTCTCAGAACTTTTCAGGGAATCTAGGTTGCCTGACTGCAATTGGTGAGAATCTCCTTTCCGCATCATTAATATGCTATAAATATTTATCAACTCCACAATCCAATGGAATTATGCTCCCTGTGTATCTTTATTAGTCAAATATAGGAAACACGTTTGTGCAAAAATTATCTTGCCCCCCTGAGGTCAAGGCCTTTTCTTTGTACTCGTGCTTCAGTTTCAGGATGGAGACTTTCCATGTACATCAATTTCAGAGAAGGCACATTCACATGGAAACTACTGTCTTGTTCACACACACTTGCAGTTTCAGGGCGAAGTCTCAATGGACCCCCTTGTGAGGCAAACATGTTTACTGATTTCAGCTAATCTGACCAGGGCAAGCAAAGAGGGCTTAATTCTGAAGAGGAACCTATTTAATTAAGCAATTGAAGAAAGTGGGGATTGGCAAAAAGAGAGGGCAGGGAGAGATAAGCTAGGTTGGAAGGAAAGTTAGGGGATGGGTGTGGCCATTGCATCCTGGAGAATGAAACGAACAAACTGGGTTGCAGAGAAGATAATAACAGGAGGTAATGAGGCAAAGGAGACAATGAGGAGTGAAAGCAGGAGGTTAAGGTTAGGGAAAACTATGCAATAATTTGGTGTGCCAGAGGGAGAAAGGACAATCAACTGAATGGCAGAGGGTGTTAGGGTGGAGGATGGGCATGGGATCTCAATGGGCATGGGAATGGGAGAAAAGCATGAATGTCCAAAGAGATGTTAAATGGGCTGATAATTAAAGAGGGTGATTGAAGACAAACACTGGGGATGGTAGTTGGAAGAGGAAGGCGATAACATGTCATGGATTAAAATTATACTCAAATGTTGGAGGGGAGCCAGTGAGATGAAATTAACATTTAACACTACAATTTCTCATCAAACCATTTTCCAACTGAGAGTTTTGGAGAATGCACATTACCAAGGGAAAGGGCCCAGTTCAGTTTGCATATGTCTAGGCAGAAGTGGTGCAGACTCAAAACAAGAGATTGAAATTGAAAGAACATAAGGCAATTGCATGAGCAACGCCTGAAGATCATTACATTTGAGTCAAACAATAGCAGTTTACAGGCCTCTCTGGTCTAAAACAACAAAGGAATACCTCCCACCCATTTCTATTCATGCCTTAACCTCTTACAGGAAGGGCAGCTAAGGTGCACCAGCAGTACAATGGTGAAAGTTTAGGGTCAGGAGAAGAATTAGTTCACGATCATTGAAGCAAGTCCATGTAAATGAGACTTAACAAATTCTCAATTTGTTACTCCGTTATGCAGGCTGAACTTTCCAATGTGTAGGGCTGCATCATAGGGCATAATGAGGGCCAACTGGGTTCATATTATGTGATTTAGCATGTGCATGCCAAGCAATGTGAAGTCAAACAGTGCCAGTGGCCAATTCAGCATCAGGAGAGTGAAGGACGAGTCATGGGTTATGGAAGTTGCACATCTTGAGGTACAGGTGATAGGCAAGAGATGTTTTCACCCTAGGCAGGAGCAGCCTGATAAGGCTGCAGATTGCTATTCACTGATTATCAGAGTGCAACCAGCAATAAAAGAAGTTTGGCAGTTTGGTAAGTGTGAGAGTTAAGTGAAAGACCCAGAGATTTTCTTTTATGCTGTCTTGTTTTCCTAACTACTTTCACAGATATATAGGGACAGGAGCTGAAAGATTATCAAGGGGTTAGCTAAAAAGCACCAGGTATTAGTTAAGTCTGAGAATAAGGGAAGATTAAAGTTAAGGTAAAGAGAATATCTTTCAGAGTAAACAATGAGAAAAGTTAGCAAGTAAGTTCAAGTTAAGTCATGGCGAAGCCAGCCAAGCAGAATGTGTGGCCTAAGATAGTAGGAACTGCAGATGCTGGAGAATCTGAGATAACAAGGTGCAGAGCTGGATGAACACAGCAGGCCAAGCAGCGTCAGAGGAGCAGGAAGGCTGATGTTTCGGACCTAGACCCTTCTTCAGAAAAAGGGTCTAGGCCCGAAATGTCAGCCTTCCTGCTCCTCCGACGCTGCTTGGCCTGCTGTGTTCATCCAGCTCTGCACCTTGTTACCTCAGAATGTGTGGCCTGTTGTATGAGAAATCATGGATCCTATGGGTGTCCTGGAAGACCATGTGTGCAGGAAGTGCTTCCAACCGCAGAACGTTGAACTCCGTGTTTTGGAGTTCAAATGATGTCTGGAGACTATGTGGCTGATCCACGAGTCTGAGATTTCTGTGGATAGCATGTTTAACGAAGTAGTCGCACCACAGACTAAGAGACTGGTGGAAGGAAGTGAATGGATGATCACCAGGTAGCCCAAGAGAAACAGACAGGTGGTACACGCATCCCTTGGGTCCTGTTCGCAAATTAGTTTTCCATTTCGGAAGCTGATGAAGTTGTTAGTTCCTCAAGAGAGTGCAGTCAGAGCAACAATTCTGACATCATAAGCAACCTGACTGTACAGGACGGGAGGCAAAAGAAAGCAAGAGTGATAGTGATAAGGAATTCATTAGTTAGGGAAATATTTCCATGGCTGCCGATGTGGCTTCAGGATGGTGTGTCGCCTCCTGGGTGCCAAGGTCAGGGATGTCACTGAGCTGTTGCAGAGCAATCTGAAGGGGAAGGATCATAAGACAGATATTGGGGCATGCATTAGTACAATCGATACAAGTCAAATGAGGGATGAAGTCTTGCATCAAGAATTTAGGGAGCTATGCAGTAGACTAAGCAGCAGGACCTCAAAGGTTGTAATCTCTGGATTACTTCTGCTACCATATGCTCATGAGTACAGAAGTGGGAAAATAGGGCAGATGAATGCATAGCACAAGAGTTGGTGTAGGAGAAAGGGTTTAGGATTCCTGGTTCAGTGGGACCATTTTTGGAGAATGTGGAACCTGTACAAGAGAGAATACTGACGTAGGTTTGCTAGCACTAGTGGGAAGAAATTAAACTAGTTTGACAGGGACTGCAGGAGTATCATAGGTAAGACGGATGAGTTAAAGGTGTGGATTGACACACAAATTCTAAAATTCATCAGAGGTGATTCTGGAAGGGGCAGGACGGACAACTTAACATTCCAGACTATAGGATCTTCAGGGGACACAGGGGAGGGGGTACAAGAGGAGGTGGATGTCTCATTATTAATCAAAGAGTCAGTTACTACAGTAACGAGGGATGAATTTTTAGAAGGGTCTTGCAATGAGGCTTCCTGGACAGATCTTAGAAATAAAAAGGGCAAACACATTGTTGGGATTGTATTAATCAGTGGGGGAGCAGATAAGTTGACAATTCACTGAGAAGTTTACAAACAATAAAAGTGTAATTATTTCAGGGGGATTTCAATTTCCCCAACATTGGTAAGAAGGTAAAGGGGTGGATCTAATCAAAGCTTTAAAGACATTAAGAAGACAAGACAGGGTAGTAAAGATAAACTATTTCACCTGTTTGGGGATTCTAGAACTCAGGGGCATAGTCTGAGATTTAGGGTCAGACCATTCAGGACAAATGTTAGGAAGAATTTCTACACACAGGCTTGGCACTCTCTTCCACAAACCACAGAGGAGCCGGATGTGCTGTTAATTTTAAATCTGAGATTGCATAACAAACATTTGTCCGAGGTATTAAGGAATATTGAACAAAGATGGATATATGGAGTTAGACCATGGATCATCCATGATCTCCCCATCTACGGGGAGGCAATGGCCTCATTGCATTATCACTGTACTGTGAATCCAGAGACCCAGATAACATCCTGCGGGCCCAGGTTTGAATCCTGCTATAGTAGATGGTGGAATTTGAATTCAATAAAAACATCTGGAATCTAATGATGACCATGAATCCATTGCTGATTGTTGGGAAAAACCCACCTGGTTTGCTACTCTCCTTTAGGGAAGAAAATTGCCGTCCTTACCTGGTCTGGCCTACATGTGACCCAGACCCACAGCCTGAACTACCCTCTGGGCAATTAGGAATGGGCAATAAATACTACCTAGCCAGTGACATGCTCATCCCAATTTTTTTAAAAATCCATGATCTCATTGAATGGTGGAAGAGGTTCAATGCGCTGAATAGCTTACTTCCATTTCTAGTCATAGCATAAAGGGTTTAGAAGGAACGGATTTCTTAATACATTCGGGAAATCTTTTAATATCAACATGTGAAAGGTTCAGCAAGGGATGGTGGATATAATTCTGGGGAAGGAAGCAAGACAAGTATTTGAGGTGCCAGGGGAGAGGATTTTACTGATAATGACTACGACATGCATGCTACATCACTGCAACCGTCTTTCTTTATGGAGAAAAAAGATGGTCTGCAAGATATTGGTTTTGGATTGGGCAAAGGCAGATTTTATTAAAATTAGGCAAGATCTGGCCAAAGTGGACTATAACCAGTTACTTCTGGCTAAACCTGCAGCAGAACAGGGGAGTAGAATGAGGGATAAAAACAGCTGGAAAAGCTCAGCAGGTCTGGTGGAATCTTTGAGAAAAAATCAGAGTTAACGCTTTGGGTCTGGTGGACTGAGAGTGTGTGTTTGTGCCCAAAATTGAATTGGCACAAGCATAGGCCCATCATTTTCCCTTTGGGCTAAAATGCAGGAACAACAAGTTCAGAGGACTCTGGATATCTACGAATATTCATAACTGGATAAGAGGGAAAAGTAAGAGCATAACACCATAAGACATAGGAGTGGAAGTAAGGCCATTCGGCCCATCGAGTCCACTCCGCCATTTAATCATGGCTGATGGGCATTTCAACTCCACTTACCCGCACTCTCCCCCTAGCCCTTGATTCCTTGCGCGATCAAGAATTTATCAATCTCTGCCTTGACATTCAACGTCCTGGCCTCCACTGCGCTCCGTGGCAATGAATTCCACAGGCCCACCACCCTCTGGCTGAACAAATGTCTCCTCATTTCCGTTCTAAATTGACCCCCTCTAATTCTAAGGCTGTGCCCACGGGTCCTAGTATCCCCACCTATCAGAAACAACTTCCCAGCATCCACCCTTTCTAAGCCACGCATTATCTTGTAAGTTTCTATTAGATCTCCCCTCAACCTTCTAAACTCTAATGAATACAATCCCAGGATTCTCAACTGTTCATCGTATTTTCGGCCTACCATTCCAGGGATCATCCGTGTGAATCTCCGCTGGACACGCTCCAGTGCCAGTATGTCCTTCCTGAGGTGTGGGGTCCAAAATTGGACACAGTATTCTAAATGGGGCCTAACTAGAGCTTTATAAAGTCTCAGAAGCACATCGCTGCTTTTATATTCCAACCCTCTTGAGATAAATGACAACATTCCATTCGCTTTCTTAATCACGGACTCAACCTGTAAGTTAACCTTTAGAAAATCCTGTACTAGTACTCCCAGATCCCTTTGTACTTCGGCTTTATGAATTTTCTCACCGTTCACAAAATAGTCCATACGTGTATTCTTTTTTCCAAGGTGTAAGACCTCGCATTTGATCAGGTTGAATTTCATCAGCCATTTCCTGGACCACTCTCCTAAACTGTCTAAATCATTCTGCAGCTTCCCCACCTCCTCCGTACTACCTGCTTGTCCAACCAAATTCGTATCATCAGATACAAATAGCAGATACAAAGAAGCCAAATCAAAGGAGGCCCTGGAAGGTGTGGGGTGGGTGAATCTTAAGAAAGTAGTTGTGAGGACAAAAGTGTGGGGTGGTATCACAAGCAGCATGTAAGATTAGGAAGACTCCCAAGGCATTCTATAAGAATATCAAAGGGAAAAGGGTAATCAGGAAAGAGTAGGGCCTATTACAGATAATCTGTGTGTGGAGCCAGAGGATATTGGGAAAGTGTTAAACAAATACTCCACATGTGTCTTCTTACGGAAGAAGGAGGATAGATACAGAATTTAGGTAGATGGGATGAGAGTTTCTTCATCAGTTTGACATAGAGAGTGAGAAGATATTGGAGGTTTTGGCAAGTTTAAAAGTGAACAAACCCTCAGGTCCAGGTGATTTGTATCCCAGGCTGCCGTGGAAGGTAGGAGAGGAAATTACAGGGGCTCAGAACCAAAATTTTAATTCCTCTGCAGCCACAGGGGAGATGCCAAATGATTGCAGCACAGATAATGTGGTTCATCTTTCAAGAAAGGTGATAGAGATAAATCAGGGAATTCCAGACCAATGAGTCACACGTTAGTGATATGGTAACTATTAAGAGAATACGTTTGAATGATTGAATCTCTACTTGGAGAGGTAAGGTTTCATCAGCAATAGCTTTATCAGAGGGTGGTCATGCCTGACAAATTTGATTGAATTTTTTCAGGAGGTGACTCGATGTGTTGATGAGGGTAGTACAGTTCATGCGGTTTATATGGATATCAGCAAAACCTTCAAAAAGATTCCACAAGGGAGACTGAAAAAGAAGGCAAACGCACAAGAGATCGAGGTAATTTAGTAATTGGATCCAAAAGTGGCTTAGGGGTAGGAGACAGAGGGTGGTGGTGGAAGGCTGTGTGACTCTGGGGGTTGGTTTTCAGTGGAATACCACAGGGATTAGTGTAGGGTCCCTTATTGTTTGTGATCACATATAACCAGCACAGAAGAAAATGTGGGGGGATGATAAGATGACATGAAAATTGGTCGGATAGTTGACCGTGAAGAGGAAGATCTTAGGTTACAGAAGGGTAGACAAATGATTCAGATGGGCAGATCAGTGGCAGATGGACTTCAACCCTGCTAAATGTGAGGTGATGCATTTTGAAGGAAGCAACAAGACTAGGGAGTATTCACTGAATGGCGGGACACTAGGAAGATCAGAGGAACAGAGGAATCTTGTGTCATGTCCATAGATCCCTGAAGGCAACAGGACAGATTAATAAGGTAGTTAAGCAAGGAATACATGAAGAATGGAAGCAGGGTCTACATCAATGTCAAACAGTGCTGAAGCCACCTCCAGGTGAGTGAAGGACAGAACAGGTGATGTTTTTTGCACAACTAGGGAAGCTTACATGTATCTGCCATCTCCTGCAGGCAGATCAGCAGTTGCTAGGCTTAGATGCCTGAGGACCCCGAGTACGCTACAACATTGAACTCACTTACCATAGGCACCTTCCGAAGCTTAACTGGGCATTTGTGTACATCACCCCATCAACAGTGCACTTCCAATTTCACTGGTGAACAGGGAAACAATACAAATATTCCCATTCACCATGGATCCTGACAGGCAAGATTACAGCAGATGTCAAGCGGTGCTATAATGCTTCTCATATGCATATTAGGGATGTCATTGAACAGAAAATTGTAGTCAAAGATACACTTATACTGCCTGCACTGCTCAAGAGGAGCATTTCAGAATATACCAGACAGGGTCTCCAGAATAATCATTAATTGCTGCACACCACATAAGCTAGCTCAATAAAGGGGTAAGAACTTGGAACAAGGGAAAATGGAACAGCCATCTGTCTCAAATAGGAGAGGAATGGTGTTGTTGGAGATGATGACATAGACAACTTTGGTATTGAGGAAACCAGGCAGTAGTAAGATGAGATAACAAGGTGTAGAGCTGGATGAACACAGCAGGCCAAGCAGC